>JAOUWY010000027.1:3953279-3966269 GCA_025728095.1 Prietella phreatophila
ACCAGCATGAACCTTGAAATGGGAAGAATCTGGAGAGATTCTGTATGGAAGAATGGTCTCCGATCCCTCGCCATGTATTCTCCAACCTCATCAGGCATTATAGGAGAAGACTCAGAACTGTTACTAAGTATTGACAAAAAAGGTGCCAATAATTGTTGCACACCTATAGTTAAAGACTTTTTTTTTTTTTTTTTTGATAACCCTGTTTTGTTTGATCTCCATGAGAGCAGAGGATTTTTGTGAATTTTTCACAGCCTTTGCTCATATTTACCAAGGGTGCCGATATTAGTGGAGGACACTGTATAATCTTACTGTATTTGTCTTAATTTTATGTTTGAACTTTTTTTGTTGTTGAAAATCATTGATTAGCTTGTTGCACAGAAATGAACGCTTAAGCTTAAAACCAAAAAAAACCAAAACAAAACTTAATGAAATTGTTTCTTTATTTTGCATTACATTAAGCAGGGTACATGTCCATGTGCCTATTACATCCATCAGACAAAACAGCTGAACTGAACAGCATGTTCCGATAATTAAATACTGCACATATTGCACCTCTAAATATATATGTAATCACATTATATATTACACACATTATCACCACATAATTAGACAACACAATACTTTACTATAGTCAGTAGAGATTCTTAGTGACTACGCTTGATATTTACATGAATAAATGCTTTGATGAAGACTTTTCTCCACTGTTGAGCATCTTCCTCTGTCCTTCTACTCGACGATGATAGGGATCGGGCATTTTATCGCTGTGAGAAGGTGAGACTCGCACTCGCATCATCATGAGTCTGATGGCGGGATCCAGAGATGTGAATCGGAGTGAAACCAGCAGGATAAACATGTCAGGATGACCTACTTAGGCGATAGGTGCTGCTGCTGCTAGTTGAGTGAAATGTCTTTTTATTTAAAGAAAACTGTGGTGGAATAATTCTACATTTCTACACATACAATCTAAGTAAGTTTAACTAAGCATATTTGAAGAAAGGCTTCCATGGCACCAAGGATAATTCTTATTTAAAAAAAATGTAAGTGAATTGAACTCATTTCCTTTCTTTCTTTAAAAAAAAAAGGTTTTATAAGTAAGTAGATTTTTGGTCGAACTTGAGGTAAATGAACTATATAAATCTCAACACAAAAAAAGTATGCATCATCTAAACATGATCATTACTACTTAATGGACTCTAACAACTTTAATGGTTCCAACTAGAAGTAACACTCCAGCGAACAAATGCCCTTCCATCAGCCTTCATAATGACTGAACTGGCAGAACCCAACATAACTACTTAACATAAAGAAAACCTTTACTGAAACACTTTCAAACGGTTCCACCGCCTCCCAATTCTCCCACAATCCAGCCTAAATGGTATCCGAGAGTACTTGCATGCTCTTTTGCTCGACGCTGAAAAATATGTGCTTTTTCTTCACAAAGAGTACACACTTTTAGTGTATAGTGTAAGTAGGCGAACTGGGACGCAGCATCCATCTTTCCAAAGCTTTCATAATACACTAGCCTTGGGTCTTAAAGTTGACGCAAAACAAGATGCTTCGAAAACAACCCATTCTCAACACTCAAAATGAAATCAGTTTAAAGTAAAGCATATACAAATCAAGATCAAAAAACATGCCCCTCCCCCCCCCTTTTTTAGTATGCAATCAGTTCAAGTAAACTTTTTTTTTCCTTAAGTTTTGTGAGCACTTGCAAGATAAACTTACATTTAACCACCCACCCATCTTCTACTGCTTATTCCTTCTTCAGGGTCGCGGGGAACCTGGGGCCAATCAGCCTACCATGCATGTCTTTGCATGATTTGGGGAGGAAACCGGAGTACCCGTAGGAAACCCCCACAGCACGGGGAGAACATATCTTACATTTAACCCAGTAAAGTAAATCAAATATACATTTGGGGATTTAGCAACATGAGTACATGAATTAATTTAGTACAGAACTTAAAGAACGAGCTTTTTGTTTAAATAAATCACACATTTGTTATCATATTTTACGGAGTCTTTTCCAGATTATCTACATCATTGTCCTTTAGTTGTAGGCAGACAGGTAGCGGTGAGCTTGTGGTTGTCCATTTAGGATGCTATTTTAACTGTTAAAATAGCCTCGCCTTTGTATTTAGCTAGCTACAGTTTATCGACAGAAGAACAAAAAACATCCAGCGAGTGACAGGTCTGCAGGCAGAAACCATCCTGTTGATGAGAGGAAAATGGCCAGGTTGGTCTAAGTTAACAGGAAGGCTACAGTAGCTCATATAATGAGCAGAAAAGCATCTCAGCAGGCACGAAACATGGAACCTAGAGGTGGATGAGCTACAACAGCAGCAGAACACGTCAGGTTCCTCTCCTTTCAGTCAAGAACAGGAATCTGAGGCTATCATGGGTACAGACTCACCCAAACTGTACAGATGAAAATTTTAAATAACATCAACTGGTCAGTTTTGGTAACTGAAACTCTTGCGCATGGTTTCATGCATTGCACTTCTGCCACCTGATTGGCTGATTGGATTTTGGGCTCTAATGGTAACCCAGCGTCTGTGTTGTGTTTAACATAATCTAAAATAACCAAGCACACAGACGCAGTTCGCTCACCTCCGCGACTGGGTTATGTAAATAATCCACCATTTTGTAGCGTGTAAGATCTAGATGTACAGACTGGATACCTTCTTGCTTGCTGTGACTTTCTTCATGTCTTTGGTCGAGTTACACAACGCAGTTAACTTGTGCAAATGAAACAGAACAGTACTTTATCTCTTTCAAGTTAACATGATAAACAAAAGCATCAGTTGCGTCAGTGAAACTCAGCCTACCCAGTTATTCTCTTCGATTAGCATCCTCCAGCATGTTTTCATAACTCTGCTAATTGCTAATTCGATTGGATCGGCGCAACATCGGATACCGTTCCGCTCCACCGTTTATCATACAGCCTCATGCAGCCCGCATCGGACTTTTATCATTCTTAATTCCTGGTTATAAGCTGAGCAACCTACTCACTTGATCCAATTGGTTGCATGTTTCTAACTGTGATACTGACTGCAAAGGGTTTGCCTAGCTGGCATTTTTAAAAATCGTGACCTGTAACGAATCATACACACAGACACACGAATGAAACTTTCTAAAGTTAGAGTTGTGCCCAAAAGTTTGCATACCCCTTGCATGGGATTGTTATGATCCCTCTTATTTTATTAACAGTATTAAGGTTTAGCAGATTCCCCAAAGGGTATGCAAACTTTTGGGCACAACTGTATACAGCTTCGGCACTGGTTAAGAAACATCACACAGTAGTTCTAGTTGTCTCCTTAATGGCAAAGTTGACTTTAACTTGTGTTATGGACACACATGAGGTAAAACATGTTAATCTGGGTATAATAGTAATTCATTTAAAGATTAACTGATAAGTGTGCATTGGTGTCAGTTAAGACGGCAGGCGAGTTGCGCATATAAACACTAAAGTATTTTCACTGACACATCAGAATACATTGCTGTGTTTTTATTTTGTATTTGCAAATTTGTGTCTTGTTCAGTATGATTATACTCGCAGATATCCTCAAATGCTATAGTGAGCCTGTGAATTTCTCAGTCCTTCTTCACAACAATCAGGCTTTATTCTCACTAATCAGATTCCCTCTCGCGAAGTTTCTCTTTTTCTGGGACGTAAACATTTTCCCATGGAACCTTTATAATACAAAGGTCATTAAAAAAAAGCACATTATCTGAACCAGGCTTAATACATGGAGGGTGCTGGTTATTTTTGGCCTATAGGGTCCAAAAGCCCAAGCCTACTTTTGGTAAGTTTTTATTATTATTTTATTTAAAAAAATATATATATATATACATTTTGAAAATTTAGCACATTGTCATTTTCATAAAAATACATTAGCTTGTAATTTTTTGCAGTGAACTATGTATGTGTTGTCATGGCAGTCTGGGAAAAAAAACCCATTGTGGTGTTCAGATATGGTTCTGTTGAAAATTAACTGCAAATAGCTTTGTGTTTGTGTACCGAGTAAAAGTTTACATTAGGTTTTGGACTTTGGACCCTGTAACGTTTATATTCGACCCAGGGCTCATTTTTCATACGTCACTTTACAAATCGATGATGAGATGAAATATATAATGTCATTGTTCCGAAGGGACTAATCCGTACAGTAACCGGTTTCCTCCTTGGATAAATAAACAGCCTACGTCGTACTAAATTCACTAGCTTGCTGTCATTGTCTGGTGTTAAGAATATCATGATCCGAGCGGGGAGGCTACCCGTTTCATTTTCAGCTATATAGCAACGTGTGTGTGTGTGTGTGTGTGTGTGTGTGTGTGTGTGTTCACCCAGTTCAACATCGATTCATGCCTTCAGTATAGTGACTCACTTCACATGCTTGCTTTCCAGTCCAGAGCTTGGAAAAGCAGTAGGAGAAATGTTCTTGCCACGGAAAAGATTGGTGGTCGGCTGATTTCGAAGGAAAAGCGTCACAAGGGAAGGGTGAAAACCCATCCTACGGTTCCTTACTGGAAAAACCGTGTCCACTTAGTCTCTCTGTTCGAAGCATGCTGATGTTAACTGTTGAATTTGTTTTTGTTACAGTATTGGTATCGGTTTCACTTGGACACTCGGTACAGACCACGTACACTATTACAAACATGTGGTCCATTTGTACGCGTGTTGAATATGTTGATTGTTTCTAGAAGCTCATGTTTTACTGAAAAAATCACTTTACTAGTAAAATTGCATTTAAAGAAAACAACAGAAATTGTTGGCAATGTTTGTTTCCCACAGGATCGCCTTGAAACGCACAGCGTTATTCGATGTGTTGACGTAATTTCCACTGAAACAGGAGGTCAGGGCGGGGCATATCAAGTGGCTCCTCACCCTTTTTAAATAGCCAATAGCGTTTAGCTTACCCCACAGCCCGTGCTAAGCCGGACTTGACGGTCACTAACTGAGCAATGAAGCGAATCGATTCAAGCCGTTTCCTTCTTAACAAGCTTACAGTTGCGTTCGAACAGACATGTTTACGACACGTGCTTGCTGATGCGAGTCCTCTCGCTCAATAGCGGCAACTTCGGCAATGTGATTATAACATTCGAGGCGGGACACTTCAGATTGTAGAGAGCATTAGATTGGGCAGAAAATCTGACGAGAAGCTGAAGTGCAGAATGATGTCATCGAAACCGTTGATCCGTGTAGGTGTTAGAGAGAGACTGTACATTCTGAATGCGTATATCTTCCACATGTGAGTTTAGTCATCGTGTTGTAGCGCACTAGCTCATAGATAACCTTAAGCCACAAAACATCACTTTCGATATCATGTGGACTTTAACGGATGGCAGCTGTGCTCACCCGAGTCAAATTAGCGCGTTCAAAGTCAAGACTTCATTTTACATGCTAAAAGTTCGAGTACTGAATAGTTTTCTTCCCCATATTGTTGCTTTGATATATTATTGACCTTATGAGACTTTTTGCTAAACTAATTCTGAGAAATGTATATAAATATCCTCACAATCATATTCATATAATATAAAGCCAGCGCTGAAAAAATCAATCCCACAAACCCTGTAAGTAGATATTGGTTTCTCACACAAATATTACATGTGCTACATTATATGTACAATAATTTTGGCTATTTACAGGAGATAATTTTTTTTTTCTGGACTTTCCGTGGAATCCATTGTTTTTGTCATTAGATGCCAGTTTATCAGACATTATCTCTAGGCGTATTAGCTTTAATAATGGCCTGTTCTACCACTGTGACAAAATGAGAAAATCCTGGACCCCTGGCTGTGCTTCACAAACCCTTGGGCATCCCTGAACCCCACTTTGAGAACGAGGCACACCCAGGGAAGCGTAGAGCAACATTTGCTGGGCCTTAAGCAACTTCTTCAAATAAAAAAACAAAAAGCACCGTCTATAATGCAAGAACGAACAGAATGAATATTTCATTGTCATGGACGAGGATGGATCTTATTGTGTTGCTAAAATCTTTGCTAGCTGGTAACCTTAGCTTACATAATTTAGACATGACTGAGGGAAATTAGCTATATATATATATATATATATATATATATATATATAAAAATACACACACATGAGAGAGAGAGAAATTTGTGTTAAATTTAATCAATTTAAAAAGTGGTCATGACTACATCCAGTTAATTAGCACTCATTTCTTCCAGGTGTTTTTGATCCATTTTGCTTTTTGCTGCTGTATTTCCACCCCCACATATATAAGAACGCCTCATGAACACGCTACAGAATGATCCTCAGCTGTGAGTTATCTAATTGTGTTGCGTAAATTGCACCGGAGACTGTACCTAAAACAAATAACACCCAAAACCCTCGTCCCCCCCACCAAGGATTGAATTAAATTTGGTAGAATTAAAATTCTTCTGGTGGTTTCCTTTCTGTTTTTGTTAAAGCATCATGTCCTGTGTTTTGTTTGTCTTCGTTCCAGCAGGTTTCCATCCATGTGTATTGTCCTGAACAGCGTGACTCTGCTGATGTTGTTTCAGCATGGTGGTGGTTCTGTTTTACAGCCGGCCCTTCCCTCTAAGGGAGGAGTGCATGTCGTTCATACCCTCAGTAATACTGTGGACTAAACAAGATGCATGAACTTTCCAGCATAGTGCTGTCAGTCAGACGTTTTGTTTTTTTTGTCTGCAACAATCTCAAAAAAACCTTCCACGAAATCCAGTACGGACTGATTTATTCAGCTTTTCTAATCGACCACTAATTCAAACAAGTAGCTGACTAGTCGTATTTTCTGTAGTCACAATGAGCATTTGTTCAGGACATCAGTATTTTTGTATATTTTATTAGCACTGTTAGATTGAAATGGTGGGTACGAATAAAAATACCATGTGAGAGTAGGCGGGGCATGTCACAGTTCCTTCAGGAGTGGGCGGAGTCTTGCACACCTCTACTCTTAACCATAAATGTAATATAATTTTTTTAAAATAAAAATGTAAGCAAAATTTAAAAACAACTACTTTTCCCAGAAAAGTATGTAAAATCGGAGAAGTCTAGAAGTATGTCTAGCCTGCTTTCTTTACCATCTGGCTTGGACACACTGCCGTGTCTTTGTGCTGTTGTTACTGTAAACACATCCTACGGTTCATGATCTAGACTTTCCAGACTTTCAGCTGGGTGTCCGATTACTCCGTTTCTGCCAAACTGCTGACGTAAATTTGATTCTTTTATGACTTTGTTACTAAGAAATCACACCCGCTTATCAGTTCTAAGCAGAAGAAACTTGTGCTCGGAGTCTCACTGTTTCCCCGGCACACCTCATGCCATGTCGCGTAATAAAGTTAGTGTTAAAGTCGTTCGAGCTTGTTTATCGGCTCTGCTTACATAAAATATACGTTGTGTGTTAATGATTCCGATAAAGTTTGATGTACGATGTCATATCTTTTTTAAGAATCTGTTTGCGTTTTACTCTAGTGTACTACATAATAACTGAGTGGAGTATATGTTGAGGCACAGCATGCTCGTGTTTTATTTATAGTGGAGGGGATTTTGTATTCATTAAAAATGGCTTGTGTAATAATAATAGCTTATAAGCAGGAGCTGTTACAGGAAGTGAACTCCTTAAATCTCAGTGGAGCTCTGAGTTAGCTCCAGTTTCTTCCTTTTAAAGAGATGACCTTTTGTTTTTGTCATTTTATCTCCTAAAGGCTGTATCTTTAGCTGATGTTGTAATTGGGTGGTCGCGCATTCCTGCGAGCAGTTAATGAACTCCAGGAAATGGTGAAATCGATGAATTCTGTTAAACGTTATGAAGGAGGTTTTTATAATGGGAGGCGATTTCCCTCGAAACCCCCCTGCAGTGTCAGGAACGCACGGCTGAAATATAGCATGTGGCTGCTATTCAGATTAATATGAATATTTTATGATGGTTTTCTAGCCTGTTTGTCATATGCTCCGGTGCTAACGTGTGCAACTGCATTTCAGTTTGAGCGTGTATAGATTCAGTTGAAATTTATTGGAGTTAGATGGTAGTCACATGCTTTAAAAAAAAAATTCAGATCTGCTTTGTTTTAGGGTGCGTTCACACCTGTCGATCAATTATCAGAGAAAAATTTGTTTTTTTTTTTTGGTTTGTTTGTTTTGCTTTTTGGTTTGGTTTGTTCCACATAAGCTAATAAACTAAAAAAAGCGAAGAAGGAAAAAAAAAAGGTTGGCGTGTACAACTGAAGATGAAAGTTTGTAAAAAGTTTTTATTCATTGGTTAGAATGAAAGAAGAAGAAAAAGCGAACAAACCACTTTATTTTTAATTTTTATCTTTTTTTTTTGTCAGTCCAAATATCCAGAACATTAGTTGCACTCCATGTTCGATGCACGTGAATCGAAGATGGCTTCAGCTGAATGCGCGTTCTGACGCTGTCAGACGTCTGGTCCATCCTTACGCTCTACTCTTAGCTTTGGAGAATCACCGGCTGCTGCTGGGGATGGACCGTCATGGCTAACCTAAAGATTGCTGTGGATGGTAACACACAGATACCTTAAAGATGGCTGAGGATGGCCTCACTTGGATATCCTAAAGATTACACTTACTGAAAATAGTTTAATTCTCATCCATTCTCTAGCGGATAACTTTAGACCCTGATGAAGATCCTGTCGATGCACTGTTTTTGCCTTCATAGTATACAGTTTCGGAAGTGTAATGGACCATAACCACACGATCCGGTGTCATTTATTTTATTTTATTTTTTTTCCCCCCTTTTGAGTTGGTTTCTCTCTAGGTTTCTTCCTCATGTCTGATCAAGGAGATTTTCCTCACCACTGTTGACTCTGGCTTGCTCATTAGGCATCTACATATGGATTTCTGTAAAGCTGCTTTGTTACATTGTCTGTTGTTAAGAGCTATAAATGGTAAATGTCTGCACTTGTATTATGCTTTTTATTTTTAAACTTTAGCGGTTCCAAAGTGCATTACACGGTGTCTCGTTCACACACACACACCAACGGTGGCAGAGCTTCCATGCAAGGCGATAACTTTGGATTCAGTTTCTTGCCCGAGGACACTTCGGCATGTGGAGTCACGTGGGCCGGGAATCGATCCACCAGCCCTACGATTAGTGGACAACCCGCCCAGCTACACAGTATAAACGGAACTGAAATGAAGTCTAAGGTGACATTAGAATGTAACTTCGCATTCATTTTAATGTGAGAAACCTGGCAGTTATAAGTCAGTAGTCATTTACATTTATGGCATTTTTGGCAGATGCCCTTATCCAGAGTGACTTACATTTATCTCTCATTTATACAACGGAGCAGTTGAGGGTTTATGGCCTTGTCCAAAGGCCCAACAGTGGTAGCTTGGCAGTGCTGGGGCTTGAACTCCTGACCTTCTGGTCAGTAACCCAGAGCCTTTAACCACTGAGCCACCACTGCAGTGGTTTTCCTGGAAAAGGTATTCACCAGTTATTCCGTCTTCCCTGCTGGTGTGTGAACTCAACCCCTCCTGTTCAGCTTGTTCTTACACCTCATTAGCTCTTAATTAGTGCTCATAAAACATGCCTTTGCCCTCAACAGGTTTCCGGTCTGTCGCTAGTGCAATAAGGCTCGGTCCTCTCCCGACAGTACAGTAAGAGGTTAATTAGAGGATTAAGCCGCTGCTCTGAGAACAACAGTAGATGCAAATCCTAATCATCAAAGTACAGCGGAGAGTCTGTTCAAACAGAGCTCATTCTCCTCCTTACTCAGGTTTGATGTAATGGCAACATAAAGGCGTCATCTGTGAACCGTGTGTGTATAAAACTAAACTTTTGACTTACTGAATCGCCACCTCTTGTTCAGGTAGGCTCTGAATGTGTTTGTCGTGGCAGTGTTCAAGATTTTATTGATATGATATTCTAGTCAAACTCAAACAAGTTATATAGCATATATACATGATTATCGAAGCAAGGGACACATTAGCTAATAAATCCCACAGAGTGGCTTATGATGGAGAATTAGTAAAGTATAGAGTAGAGCTGAATTTGTATTTAGTAGTGTGTGACCCTTTTAGCAGTGTGTCATGTGATGGTCTGGTTGCTTCACATTAACTCTGAAGTTGGATTTAAGCAGTTAGATATTAGTGCTGAGTAAATACTTTCCTTCTGATGATGGTGTGTTTGTCCTGTCTCAGTTTACTGGTTTAAACCTGAGCTCAAGGGGACCTGGTGCTCAGTGGTCACTTTTCTGTCGAACATTTTAATGCACTACGAGGTAAGCACTGTTATAGACTCGAAAAGTACTCTCGGGCGAGCCTGCACTCCTGTTAATCTGGGTTAATCCATTTGAAAGAAGCAATGCCTCGTGAGTCATTGTGTATGTTAATGAGCACCATACCCCAAACACGTCAGAGTGATTCTGCTAGTACTATGTACCGATCTGTACCTCCTTCTGTACCTTTCACTGTTTATGTTCTGCTCGATGTGTACGTATAAGAGCTATACAATTGTTGGATGCATACTTGTGCTTGTAGTTAGCTTGTAATCTCTTCAACCCTCTGTGCAACGCTAAGTTCTGTAAACCATCAAGGCTTCATTACTGTAAGTATTCCTGACTATGTTTCCCACGACTTTGAAAAATACTTTGGCACTGAGGTAGGCTTGTGGGATTGTGTGCAGTCATATTATCGTGCCCTCTATCGATCGCCGATTTACAATAGTACCGCCTGTGGCTCGGGGGATGGGTGGAGGAGGAGGGGGTGTGGCTCAGACATATGTAATGCGTGTCATTTACCTAACCATTTTGTCTTTTCCTTTTTGCTTAATTACCCGTTAACAAGGTCAGGAATGCTTATGTTATAACGTAACAAGTTATTAGCTGTAACCAAGACGACCAAGTTCAGTTCCAATACTTGAGAACGCAAGTACCGGGGACGCATGAACTTACCCGGATGTGTGCTCGATGTCGAGGATGCATCGGATGCAGACCCGAGTGCACCGAACCCGCTTGAAGTACCGTAAGCCATGGCTGCAAAATATCTTTTTAACAACAGTAATCTAAATGTGCATCTAAAGACCATGGTTTTGATATGGTTTATTATATATAAAATATGAGGTGGTTGGAAAGTTGGATTTATCCCTCAGAAGTATCGTAATTAAACTACGCTAGCTTCCATCCTGAGGTTACGGTAATCTCGTTAGCTTAGCTTTTAGTTAACGTAAAGCTTGCCTTTCCGATCAGTGATCTCACTCCATGTAAAACATGCTTAAATAACTTTTGCTTAATCAGCCAGTTAACAGCAAGTCTACCAACCCGCTGAAACATATTACTCGGTGAGCACTGTAGAGATGAGGACCCTGTCCCTTTAGTAGAAATGTTCTGGGACGGTCCACTGCGCAACAGGAAGCTTCAGTTCTCACCAAGATCCATTCTGTGTCCTCCTGTCCTTCTGAGTTCGCTCTTCCAAGGTAGCACCTTTTACCTGAATAATGTCTGCTGAACTGAATATATGTCTGTCATATCGGACTGTTTCAGTAAGGTACTGCGAGTCATTCGTTTTCGCTCTGCCTCATCTTAAAATATTTCTCACTAGTCATGTGTTAAGTTGTTTGGATCTGCAGTGTAACTTACTAAGCATTTGTTCTAACTTGTTCTAGTCAAGAGAACCGTAAAAGTTATGTTTAGTAGCAAGCTAACACTCTGCAAGTGCTGTATTAACCCAAGTACAGTGTGTAACAAGCATACTCATAAAACCCAAACTAATATAGTAAATCAAGTTCAACAGTTAGCAGGGAAGATGATGTTCCCGAACTCTGTAGGTTCTTCTGCCTCCTCGTTTATTCTTGCTCCATTTCAGGTATTAGCAACATATAGTAGCCTTATACTGTACCTGGCCGCACCACACAAGTATAACGTGTACGAAAACCCTGCATAACATTTTGAAAGCGCAGATGGAGAGTTTGGCGAAAGCTAGCTGAAGCTAGCTGTTTTGATGCTTGAAATGTGAACAAATATCCAAATACACTGACTTGCCAGGCATGAAGAGATGCCTGCTTGTTCTGATTGGTTGCTCATGGTTTTTCTATCGTTTGCAGAGCAGGAGAACTTTTGCCTCACGAAAGTGTTCTAACCTTTTTTTTAAATACCAATCAGAATCGAGGATACGCTCAACGTTTGATCTGCGTAATTGCTGTATGCATCAGAATAATGGGCTTGCTCTCAGCATGGCCATCTCTGCCCACGCTGTGAGCTGATTGTAAATGAACTGAGCACAGAGGCGAAGCTTCACGGCCGTCTTTAGGATCCCAAGGCTAAGACGTCAGGAGAGTGTTTTAAGAAGCGTTTTCCCGCACCCGACTCCTCAGTCTTCCTCGGCAGGGAATGAGGAGCTGCTTAGGGCTGTGCATTTGTTATGCTGCTGACTCTGGATGACGGCCATCATGATGATTTGGACAGGTTGGAGATCTTTCTGAGAGATCAGCAAATGTTAAAAAGGTGGAAGGAGTGGCCCTGGAGTTGAAGCTCCGTTTACTGACGTGGATTTGAAATTATGCCACTGTTTCTGCTTGATCAGCAGAATGATGTGTCAGTTGCTTTACTCTCGGAGGTTTTGGGGTCCGTGACCAATGGATCAGCTCACAAAGGTCTAAATGTAGGTAGACCATGAATTTTTAGGTGATCTGTAAATAAAATAACATTAGTTTTATATATGTTATCCGTAGAAGGAAAAACAATGTTTAATATTATGAATAATTTGCAAAGAGGATTTGTACTGACTGTTCAGGTTACACAGTAAGCTTGTAGTCCAAAAGTCCAGAAAGGCCATGAGTGAGTTAGTTATTTATTTTTGAGTGTTATTTGAAATGAAATGAAAAAGTTGTTGTTTTTCGAGATGGGGGCTCGGTCGATAGTGGTTAGGATGGTTACCTCACACCTCTGGGGTCGGGGGTTCAAAGCCTGCCCTTTGTGTGTGTGTGTGTGTGTGTGTGTGTGTGTGTGTGTGTGTGTGTGTGTGTGTGTGTGTGTGTGTGTGTGTGTG
>JAOUWY010000027.1:4031062-4055258 GCA_025728095.1 Prietella phreatophila
CGAGTCAGGAAGTGTGTGTGGTGACCATAAAGACCCCTGAAACGAGTCAGGAAGTGTGTGTGGCGACCATAAGGACCTCTGAAACGAGTCAGGAAGTGTGTGTGGCGACCATAAAGAACCCTGAAACAAGTCAGGAAGTGTGTGTGGCGACCAGAAAGACCCCTGAAACGAGTCAGGAAGTGTGTGTGGCGACCAGAAAGAGCCTCAAAACGAGTCAGGAAGTGTGTGTAGCGACCAGAAAGAGCCCTCAAACGAGTCAGGAAGTGTGTGGTGAATGGAAAGAGTCCTGACCTGAAACAGGACCATAAAATGGTGACCATAAAAAAAAAAGCCTGAAACAAAATGAAAAGTATATGCATACAAATGGAAAATGCCCAATCGCAATTGTGTGTGTAATGTAATAATTATAGGGGCTGTGTGATACTGCCTTGAATTGTCAAGCGACGGTGTCCTTTTCTCTCACACTGTTATTTTGCTGTTTAGGCTCTCATTAGCATTGGAGAGTGCTTTGAAGCATTGGAGGTCTCACACTGAATCACTCTAATTGCCTCTGTACAGAACTCACACCCATCCACCTCGCGCACAATAACACACATTAGAGGCCATTCAGTGGTGTATTTTGGGAGCGCTGATGAAACAGCGAGGACATCTCAGACTCAGCCGTTTTTAATGTTTTAACACATTAAGGTTCAAACTTGCTCATCCTCTCAAAATCCTCTCCCTTCATACTATACAGCTCCAAAAAAAAAAAAAAAAAGTTTTTCAGCTGTGAAATTCATTACAAAATATATTTTCTATTATTAAAAGGCTAGTTAGTTTCGTTGTCAGCTTATTATTGTCCCTGCTGTTCCCAGCCAATCAGAGCACACCATGGAGGAGTTAATGAAGAGTTATGAAACCTCTTTCGAGAAATATATTTTGACAAAATGGAATTAGGGTCTGATGACTGAAACTGGTCTTGGTAGCATGGTAAAGACTCTTGGACCTCAAGATAGAATTTCATTCTGAGAATTTTTTTTAATCTACAGCTCAGCTCTGGAGGCAAAGAGATCGATGACACCTGCTGATCCAGCACCTCAGTGGGCACACACACACACACACACACACACACACACACACACTCTGTTGAGCACACCAGCACCCTCAACATTGTAGTCCATCAGCCAAAACATGTTTGAAGCCTGAAGTTTGCTTCTTTAGTTTTAGACAGAGCATGAACCAGGAATGCGCCCTGACTGTGACACCAATGCACTGCACACACACTAAGCTTGCATACCTATCTGCATTTTATTAGGAGATAAGTGCAAACCAGAGTAGCTGAAGAAAACCCATGTGGAGATGGACAGAGAACCCACTCCTGAATTCTGACCTGTTGGTAGGACGTTCAAATGGACAGAGAGCTCCGATCAAGCTCTCAAACATACTACCATACTAGTGTGTGTACCAAATATTATATAGTACACTAAATTTGTCATTTCTCGGCAACACCATACGGTTTATAACATATAATTTAATACAGGAGTTTACAGTGGTGCTTGAAATTTTGTGAACCGTTTAGAACTTTCTAGATTTCTGTATACATATGACCTAAAACAACATCACTGTCTTTCGAGATTCAGTTCACAGACAGTATCCTGACATTTTCCTTTACAGTTCATTGTTCTATCAGTGATGGCAAGCCATCATGGTCCAGATGCAGGAAAATAGGCCCAAACCACGATACTACCACCACCATGTTTCGCAGGTGTGATAAGGGTCTTATGCAGGAATTCAGCATTTTCCTTTCTTCGAACATAACCAAAAACTTCTATTTTAGTCTCATTTGTACACAAAACATTTTTCCAATAGCCTTCTGGCTTGTCCATGTGACCTTTAGCAAACTGCACTGCTGTTCAGTGTTCTCCTGATGGTGGAGTCATGAACATTAACATTAGCCAATGTGAGAGAGGCCTTTAGTTGCTTAGAAGATACCCTGGGTTCCTTTGTGACCTTTGTTGGTCGACCACTCCTGGGGATGGTAACAGTGGTTTTGAATTTCCTCCATTTGTATACAGTCTGTCTGACTGTGGATTGGTGGAGTCCAAAGACTTTAGAGATGGTTTTTGTAACCTTTTCCAGCTTGATGATCATCAACAAGACTTTTTCTGAGGTCCTCAGAAATCCCCTTTGTTTATGCCATGATACGCTTCCACAATCATGTGTTGAGAACATCATACTTTGAGAAGTATGTTGTGCTTCTCTTACAATAGGAGTGTGATGTTATTTCCATAAAGTGTGTCTTGTAAAATAAATGTATTAACTACTCACTGTATAGGCTACATAAAGACTACCACTCTGGATGTGCCACACCCTACTCACTACATCAGGTGCATTATGGGTATCCTATGTGCATCATTTGGACACTAACTTATTGTAATGCACAGGACAGTAAGATGGTTCCAAAGTGGTTCATCCTGGTCAGTGTCCAGATGGATGTGGAACCCATCCCGGGAACACCGGACATGACGTGAGAATACACTCTGGGAGGGACACCAGTCCATTACAGAGCACCGTTCATACACAAATTCATACACCATCATGTTTTTGGGAGGTCCGGAGAAACTGGAGAACCTGGAAGAAACCCACACAGACACAAGGAGAACAGAAAACCAGATAGACAGTAACCCGAGCTCAGGATCAAACCCTGGAACTGTGAGGTGGAAACGCTACCTGCTGCACCAGCATGCTATCGGATTTCATACATGAAAACAAAAATATAACTGTATGACTAATTTTAATCTATGTCACATTGTATATCAATGAGTGCATTTTAATTGAATTTACATTTAAATAGAAGTTGAGTTTATGTAGCAAACGCTGCTTATGAGCAACCACAGCTTTATAGTTTGTGAACCTTTAAAAAAAAAAAAACAGATTGAACCACTGGACGATGATCAGTTTGGAGAGGGAATTGACCAGTAGCTGATCTTCACTGTTCATTAGTGCTGCATAGCAAATTGCACATGGTTGTGTAGACATAGGAGTAGTCAAAACCTTAATCTCCAGTGGTACTGCATTGCTTCTAGCAGTTACCTTTTCATAAAAGCTTGTTGTTAAATACTTTAGACACACAAACTTGATTGCACCATTAATGGCCACCAGCACCTGTGATTTGGTCACGGTCACGTAACAGGATAGGTTTTCACAGGTTTTGGAGCTGCTTTTATGCATTGTGAATTTATCTTGACTGAAAAAAGACAAGGATAAAGACATCCATTTTTAAGTTTTTTCCTAAATCTGCCAGATAGGAGCCAATTTTTGCCTTAAATTTTTTGGTGAATATGGCCGTAGATTTGTTTTGAAGCATATAGATATCCTGATCACTAGCATCCCTCTTGCTCTGGGCAATGTTCTACTGGGAAACATTGGGTCCTGGCATTCATGTGGATACTACTTTGACATGTACCACCTACCTAAACATTGTTGCAAACCAAGTACACCCCTTCACAGCAACGGTATTCCATAATACTTATTCCCTAGCCTCTTTTCAGCAGGATAATGTGTCCTGCTACACTGCAAAAATGGTTCAGGAACGGTTTGAAGAACATGACAGAGTTCAAGGTGGTGACTTGGCCTCCAAATTCCCCAGCTTTCAGTCCGATCGACCATCTACGGAATGTTCTGGACAAACAAGTCTGATCCATGGAGTCCCACCTCGCACCCTACAGGACTTAAAGGATCTGCTGCTAACTTCCTGGTGCCAGATACATCACATCACACCTTCAGAGGTCTTGTGGGGTCCATACCTCGATGGGTCAGAGCTGTTTTGGTGGCACAAGGCAGGTGGTTCTAATGTTATGGCTTATATTCCACAACAAAATTAGCAATGAACACTACACACAAAGCTAACCAGCTAAGAGTGGAAAAGAGTGTCCCCAAACAAAGCTAGCTAGCATATTAGAGACTCCCCAAAAGGTGGAATGAGCAATGAAGAAAATCTCTACATAAAGTTAAATATTTAACATTATAGAAAATCCCAAACAAAACCAGCCATCTTACATTAGAAAATTATTTGCATATGATAACTAACTATATGACACCATTGCAAAACCAATAGCATTGCTGCCTCATGGCTCCAGGATGTTTGCCTCTGACTCTGTGTGGAGTTTCGCATATTCTCCACCAGCTATGACTAACATGTCGTTCTCTCGATGATTACCTCAGTAAGGGAACAACCAAAAACCATGACACGGAGCTATACGGAAGACATTTTGAAGCAAAACTTCTAAAAATGTTAAGTGTTAGATGAAACAGAATAAAAACACACACACACACAAACTACAACTGGTTTTGTTAAATTGGTTTAATCATGCAAAAATAACAGCTTGGAGATCGGAGACATAAATCATTATAACAAGATTAATACTTCCAAAATGTACAAAAAGAGGGCACTCAGCTCACCTCTCTGCCATCAACACACTAATCCATGTGAGGTGTGTTAAATGTAAGCCAGAGCACACATTAATAAAGCGTTATAATCTCAAACATCGCATCATCGTCAGTCCACGCTGGATGTGTCCAAAACCACATTCCTTATCCACTACACATGGTCATTGAATGCCAAGGTGCATTGTGTGTTATCTTTACACACCCTCAAAGTAGCGCACTATGTAGTCAATGAAGGCCGCATGGCATCTTTAAAAACCGCAGAGCATTATGGGTATTTTCTATCTGCTAGGGCGCTCTCTCATTGCGGTGCACTGTTGCATTACACTTGATTGCAAAATGGCCGACTACCAAAGAAATGCACTATTTGGTGATCGGTATGGTATAGATTCAGTTATAAACTGCTGCAGTGCACTGTGGGATTTCTCAATGCACTGGATATTTCTGCTTTCAGAAGCGATTGGAAAATAGTAGTTTGCTAGGTAGGGAATAATTTGTGGTTTTGGACAAAGCCAATGTGAAAGGCATTAGATGACAAAATCAAGGAAAAAACAAAAACAAACAAAAATAATTTTAAAACCTGGTTTTAGGACTCGAAATGAATTACAAAGGCAGATAGTTGGATATTAAAATACTAGTACATGACACGTATAAAATATCCCATAATATATGAACCGTACTTAAGTAATTAAGGCTGTTTTTAAGTACTGCAAAGCACTGCTTGTGTTTTACAGCACAAAAAAGGACATCTTAAAACAGTACCATAGCAAAGTATGCTAACTGTTGTGTTTAATCAAAATGCATTTGGAACACTGCATTTCCTGAGTGCCAGTGGATTTTGGTTTCGGTTAAACATCCTGATTTTCTCAGCATTACAGTTTGACAGTTTGGCAACAGCAAAAAAAAAAAAAGGGTACAATGTGCCACTCAGCTCAAATGAAAACAATAAGCTAAGACATGTTTGGTGTTTTGCTAAGCTAGCTCCAGAGACGAGTGTTAGCTAGCTCCACTAGCATCTTTGCTCCAACTAAGGAAGCAAACTTCAAACACCAAACATGTCTTAGCTGACTGACTATATTTGGGATCATACAAATATTGTGTACATTTTATTTTATTACATTTAAAAATGAAGACATGAACCCAGTTTGCTAAACACACACACACACACACACACACACACACACACACACACACAGTCAGTTTTAAAAGGCATGAACCGCTGTTTGGCATCAAAAAACAAAACCAAAGAAACTTTCTCTGAATGAAGCTCATATAAATGTGCAACAAAAATACCTTTAACCAAAGAAACTTTCTCTGAATGAAGCTCATATAAATGTGCAACAAAAATACCTTTAACCTTAATAATAGAACTGAGAGTGAAAGAAACCGAGAAAAGCAAAAGTTATACTGAATAAATATTTTGTCTGTAACCGATTTAATCATTTTTTAAAAAGGATCTCATTAGGACTACTTAAGCATGCGCCTTATGAAAGCGGAATTACTGAATGAAATTTATGAACACTGAAAAAACTTATCTGAATATACATGCTTGATTTTTCATTGATGTTTCAATGCTCTGAATTGGTCATTACTAAGAATTCGATTGACATACTACTCTTTATTTCTCATTTCTGCTTCCATTGTGATAATTACTATAGATTCGATCAGGATCACTGATATTATCGTATCCATTTTCTCAGCTAGACTGGCGCTTTTGTTGACATTTGTCTAGTTAAACTTGGGTTTATTAAAACGTTATGCCGTTACAGTTAAAAGCAGTCCATACAGTATTTCAAGCAGTTCTTTGTGTGTGACGATTCTGCTGCGACACAATTTGCGGAATTCTTGTGCCTTTTTTTTTTCTTCCCAGCGGAAAACTACTTGAATTACACAAAATTGTTTTTTCGTGGTGATGTTTGTTGGTAAACGAGACCTTTTAGCTGTACTCATGTTCGACACATATGAATCGAAGAGGTCTTTGGCTGAATGTGCATTGCGTGCGTCACGTCTTGGCTCAAATCTGTGCGATCATTTTGAAAAAAATCGCAAGCTCCTCCGAATATTGCGGAGTTTTGTTGATTTTGTGTTCAATGAAAAATCCTGGAGAACTACACATAACACATGCTCCTTCAAATAAGGACCCTTACTATACAACACTTCTTTTGCTGCTCAGACTTGATCTAGGGAGTTTAAAAATCCTGCCTACACAGGCAACCTACACAGAAATGGAACACTGATGGCATCCATGATAATAATATTGTGTATTATGTAAACTGCACTATATTGTGCCAATAATTGGCACATGACTAAAATGAGCTATAATCTTGATCATAATTATTCCAAACAATATAGGTACATTTTTAGATAATGGTAAAAGTATAAATCTTTTGCTTGCTTCATGGTACGCATAAAAATATACACTTTATTATTCTGCGCAATATAATATTGCAATATTGACATCTGGCACTGTAGTATTGTGATATAATTTGTGTAACCATATAAAGATGTGCATTTAGAAATCCCTAAGTCACGGACGAATTGCAGCTCTTTAAAATCATAGCTGTGGGATCAAGGTTGTAAATGTAAATTACACATAGCTGGTGTTTATTTTACACTAAAAAGATATATATTCGTTAATACAGCACTTGTGTAATTAGTTCCTACCAATATCGTTTGGTTTGCATTGCATCAGTCGTCATATTATCATATTAACTCAACCATTTTTCTAGTTAAACACTAAAGTACTTTTTCCTAATTAAAAAATACTGAATTTTGGCTTATAGGATCTGTTATTCAAAATTTAAGCTTCCAGAGATCAATATCGGCGGATCTGTCTCAGGTGGAATAAATACCTTCGTGATAACTGATGAAATAAGACAGCTTGTGGCAGTGGCTCAGATACAAAATACTCACAAGGAGTTGCATATTTAAAGACAGCACACTTAAGTGATGAAGAAATCAGAAACAGTCGTATCTTTTTAATTAAAATACACCACGAGGCTCGGACGTTCGTCGTACTAGGAATTTAAAACACGTCCTTACGTCCTTACAAATCACCGGACATTCATAAAGCTCACTAAAACGCAAATGACTAATGAAGACTTTCGCCTGCATTATTTGTAACTACAGCGTCTTGGATTTTGCAAATCGATCAGAAAAGACATCCACTAGCATGAAGAAATGTTCGGAAATGTAACTCGGTTAGCATTTATATTCCAGAAAATATCATTTGTATATTAGGGTTTATCTCAGTGAAGAAAAATAAGATTTGTATATGTCCTTTTTAAAATGGTGGGATATAACCTTGCTAATTGAGTGTAGGCTAGCTTTTGTAAGGATTAGCATTTGTAAGGAGAATCGCACCCAACACTGTAGAACATTTTGCATTCTAAAAAGCTGCTTTTAGACGGTGTGTAAACACGTTTTGTTTTGTCGTTTCCCCAATACTACTTCTGTATCGGTAGCTGTTCTGGCAGTTTTGCGTAAACCCACGTCGTCCTCATATTGGTGTGCTTTCTAACTTTCAATCTCACGTCACATTTACGCGCTCTAAGACCGAAGATCTCGGCTAACGACCAAAGAATTGTGTGACTTTGTTGGAAAATCATGTAAACCGTGTAAACTGGGATTTCGACATTAGATTCGATCTCGTATATTTTATATTTACTACCTGCTCTCATTGAGAAGCATTTTAAACAAAGCGCGAGTTGTCTGACTAGCCGTTTAGCTTAACAAATGCTTACACTGCTCTGACTGAGCTACAGTCTGCAAAGTGTAACCATAGGAATGACTTCTGGCAGTTTGTATAAAAACCAACTACTCCTTTATCAGAAAAGTACAGAAAATGTTCATTACGAGACAGACAGCTAACAGCTTACACTTGGAAACAGGCTCCTCAAACGAAAGCAAAAGTTCTGGCAGCCATGAAGGACACAAGCGACTCTCTAAAAGAATACAGCCTACTCTCAGACAGGACACGAGGCTGAGCATTTTAATTGATCTCACAACCTTAATAGAAAAAGCTAACTCCAGAAGGCAAAACGAGGAACGAGTTTAGGCCACGAGATGTAAACGATACTCAAAAGTTCACTTTCATATAAGTATCAGATTTATAATGAGATTAGATGAGGATATATACACACATGTATTTATATATTCATAAAAATGGTAATCAGAATGATTAAGATGATGGATGAATAAGCAAAGTTTTGAAAAGTTAAAAAAAAAATTAGCATATGCATTTTTTTAATATCCATCATATCACGACTATGAATTAATTTGTTCTCTTAAGAGAGAACTATGATCTTAATATCTCAAGAAGGTTTTCCCCCTTCAAAGCTATGACACATTATTCTCAAAAGGTTGAAAAAAAATGAATCTGTTCTGTTCTGCACAACACTGACTCCAGCTTTAGATTGCAAAACCACGCCCAGTATGTACACCATGTCCCACTCCAACCTTACAGCAATAAAACAAAAATTCAAAATGTGAGCACGGAGTGATAAACAGTTGGGAAGTTGGTGATGTGATCAGCGTTTCGTCACCGAGGAGCCAAAAGAGAATTGACTGGTTTAAAAAAAGAACTGATTTTTTTAAGGGTATTTAAAAAAGAAAAAGTCCATCAAAGTCCATTAATTAACTTAAGTATTAAAAACAAAAAGGGAAATATATTTTTTAAAGACACCAACATATATAGCTACAGTGGCTCTAGTTTATATTCCTAAACCACACCCAGAGTGCACATGTACAACACCGACCTTACAAATAAACAACAAAATTCTAATTTAGCAACAGCAGAGATAAAACGATGAAAATGAAAATCAGTTCAGCAGGACACATTGGATCAGCATTCCATCACTGTTGGGAAAACCAAACAACCCAAAAAAAAAAAAAAAAAAAAAGTTGTTTTGTGGAGTGTTAAATTAAGTTTTTTTTAAAAATTCATTTACTTTTTTTTTTGTTTTTTTTTGTTTTTTAAAAATAAAGCCCACGTCTCCTCACCTTGCTCTTCCGCTTCTTATCTCCTCCAAAGATTTTTCCAATCTGATCCATCACTCCTGGGTTTTTCTTCCCGCGACCGAGTCTGAAGCCGGACTGTCCCGCTGAGCCTGAAGATGCCATGTTGGGTGAGATGAGCGAAAGAAGCGAGTGAACGAGTAGAGTTTTATGTTTTCACTCAGAGTTTTCGGACGTGGCTCCTCCAGCTTCTTCGATGGTGTGAAGTTCGTCCGACTCTGATGGCCGCCCTTTGAAGGTGTTGTCCTCTCGTCCCGGGGCATCACGGGAAAAAAGGCGGACCAAGTGTGGGCGTGGCCAATATCCAGCGGCCTGGTTGGTCTGCCCGGTGCTGGGAGGGGCGGTGGGGGCGGAGCCTGACGTCGCCTCGCTTTTGTTTGAACGGTTTTTGTTCTGGTTGACGTCCGAGTCGTTCATGCCTGCACAGAGATGACAAAAACTTGTTACAGCCCACACAAACACAAACATATACACACTCTGGTGCGGACCGGAGCCATCTCACACAGCACGGGCTCGCACAATGACTTCCTTTGTTCTGTACAGAATCTCACATTTACTCAGCAACATGTAAAGAGTAAATGTGTTACAGTGTGAGTTCAGAGCTGAGGACCAGTTTCATTTCAATTTAACGCATCTTTCAAATGTAAATATATTGAACCTCTAAAGTTCATGATATAGGATAGATACCTATAATACACTCTTAATAAACTGTATTTATTGTTGAAGTGCTTGAATGAACCTCTTTCGCTGATGGAATGTTTGGGTAACCAGGCCAAATCTGTTGTTAAGGCAATAGTAGCTTGATAATGAAATGACAGGTTTAAAACCCTTGCTCACAGTACTGTCCCATTCCGCCGACAGAATGGAAACTGACATCGGACATTTTCAATCAGTGTAAATAACGGATTATTTTATAGCCGCAAGTCTGTTACGAGATTAGTCAGGACACTGTTGGGTTTCTGTGTGTAGAGTATCGTGACTCGTGTGTTTAGCTGCTGGTGAGCAGGGTGATGGGAAAGGGGAGGGGTATGAGCCCCGTGCTGGGAAACAATTCACACCTCTCCACAATAACCTAACATTGGTACGGAGACATAACAGATGACAACTAAAGCTGCTTCTTTTATTTTATTTTATAGTAAAACACAGTACACAACTACAAATGATAACGTTTGAGCCTATTAGGCTAGGTAAAACAAAAGAAATACTTGTGACAAACTGCAAATTCTTAAAGCCCAGAGTGTAAAAATGAACTCACAGCTCACTTTCACAAATCAAATAAAGACCAGAACTCAGTCGCTGGACTGAGTTCATTTCCATTCCTATCAACGCGCATAGGTTAATTACCCTATGAACCTGCTTGTGAGAAGTTCATAGGACAGCTACAGCCTGTCAGAGTTGCACCTAATATTCACTCCCTCTCATTTTCGGCACATTTTCCAGCTATAGCGAAGGATGACCATGCTCAAGCATCAACGACACAGAGAACATTCGGTATAATGTCACTGAACCGAAACATCTCACCAGCATGTAACGACTTCCTACCTTGAGTTGTGTGATGGGCCCGAGTTGCCTGCAGCTGACCTGGTAGAAGTCCACTACTCCCTCCTCGGTCCAGAGCAAAGTGACGGCAGAGTGTGTAGTGTTGACCGCGTACAGGGACTTGGGAGGTGCTGGATCTGTTACGGAGAAATACACGATACATCTGAGGGTTGTACTGAATACAACACGAAAACATGTTACGACCTCACTGTTGCTTTCATTTCTTGCACAGTTATATGTTTTTTAATTCATTTCTATTAACATTAGCAGAAATTCGGCACACGCCCCTGTCTCCGAGCTGGAGTCACAGCTGAGATCCCCTGTCTAGCACTGGGTAGTAGGTGTGGTCTTGACGTCACATACAGCGCATACACAGTGTTCGGGCTGTAGTGATTATGTCATACCTACAGGCTGTCTACGAGCTTCTTGTTGTCCGGATGACGTTCTCTTCTTAAACCCTAAATTACTAATGTAGCATTGTTAAAATTGCAGGAACGTGTTAAATTAGCCATAAGTGCCGCGTTCTTCCTAAAGGTTCGACGAGAGGACTGGGCGAGTAGCCGACAGGTCGAGGGTCAAACACCCACCCAGTTTCAGGATGTGGGGTATGGAGGTGTTGCGGCTGCGTTCTGTACAAGCCGTGACCGTCAGATTGTAGATGTCACCGGGAGGAAGAGCAAGCGCAGCCTTCATTACGTTGCGCATCACCTGTGGAGAAGACAAAAACACAAACAAGCCGAACTGAACGCTCTAACAGAGTCAAAGAGACTTTGTGTATTGTAATATGAACGACTGTGTGTTGTGGACTCTAAAATAGTCGCATGTTTTTTACTTGTGTATAAGCTTGTGTTTATAGGGAGGGAAAAACTCGTTAAACTATCACACAATGGATACTTTATTACATAACACCTATCTTATAGCTCCACTCACTGGAGCCACATCTACCTGAAAGGGGCCCTAACAGTTTCTGTACTGTATTCCATCTGCTGCTATGGAAAACCTGTCAGCTCCCCTCTACCCCAGTGACTACCATCATACCACCACTGACAAGATATTCATCTGGATGATGGTCCATTCTCATCACACACGTGTGTGTGGTGCCGATATCAGTGTACCAGCTTTACTATGTACTATGTAGTACTATGTACATTAGACACACCTACCTCGTTGGTCCAGCTTGTAGGTGTACAATTAAGAGACTGAATCTCATCTTTTGCAAATCATCCGCTGGTGCGTTTTCACCGTCCGTTTCAGACCCTAACACTGATGATGGCTGAGTATTGTAAATCAGCAGATTGTTCTCAACCCATCAAAGCTGTTGCTCCAAGCTGTCGCACTATACCAGCGCAACACCCACTTCCATGCCACTGCTATGAAAGTGCAAGAAAGTATGAAAGTGGTTCTTCCTCAAACTGTAGCCACAAAGTCTGAAGCACACAGCTGTACACTTACCCTTCACTGGAACTAAGAGACTCAAACACTGTTCCAGCATCACAATGTCCCTGTACACAAAGCAAGCTCCATGAAGACATGCTGTGTGAAGGTTTGACTGGAAGATTTCGAGTGTCCTGACCTCAACCCCACTGAACACCTTTGGGAAGAACTGGAACACTGACTGAACCCCAGACCTCACTAATGTTCTTGTAGCTGAATAATCAGAAAGCCCCACAACCGCACTCCCTGAAGAGGGGAGGATAGTATAACACCGGAGGGGGGGGTGGGTGTCAGGTGTCCATGTTCTTTGGCAAGATATAGTGTATGTTTAGTGGTGGTCCTTTTGCAGTGATGAGTAGAGACAGGCTAACAAATTATACACAGCAACAGAGGGGCTACAGTCAGTACTTATAAACCTACAAAGTGCATCAACTCCTACCAGGTGAATGAGTGACACTCCTGAGTGACAGCAACGTCAGGTGATCGCAAGTGTGTATCCCGACGACGTCAGTCAGAGACGTCGAAATTGGCCGTGCTCTCAGGGTGCGAAGGATGGCATTACCGTCTCCCGTCAGAGTGGCACTACCCACTCTGTGAACGTTTGTGAGCTCATGAATGCTGTAGCTCGCACTTTCCTCCACCCTGTGGTGCAGCATGAGCAGCACTTCAAAAAAGGTGTCGCGGCTCTGGTTTGATAGAGGAGAGACGGCTAGTGGGTGGGAACTGTCAAATGACTAAATGACAAGAAAATGGGATTTAAAAAAATCAAAACCAAACTAGCACCTGAATATGTACAAGTGTGTATGATGCACATACTCCTTAAATCATGATGCATTTCTACATAGAGGTTATAAGCTATGGCAACAACGAACGTCCGTGTTATTCAGAAAAGAATGTACTGTAAGTGAGGAGAAGATCGAAGACTTAACATCGCTACACGTATGGATAGTGCAGGAGCAAGAAGTACTGGCTTCGCGAAACCTCCGTCTCTCAGAAAGGCTTGAGGGCAGATAACCATCTAGGTCTAACTATCTCTGCCTGGAAACATTTAGCAGTATCTAATTAATCCCTTTGTTCTGTGTGTGGGGGTAATCTGATTCATTGCAGCTTAGTGCTGGAGATCAGGGAGCGCACAGGATAGGAGCAGAGCCTCTCAACACCTTTTTAATTAGGGCTCAAACAGACACAGAGGAAACGATCAATAGCACAGCTCATCATCAGCAAATAAGGCTACGCATGCTCTCTGTTGGACTCGCTGCGCAATGACCACTGGCCTCCTGACGGCTCAGCAGCACTACAGGATGTTTGAGCTAAATTGACGGTAATGGTGGCGCTAAATCAAGGTCCGGTGACTCACGATGGAAACCATTAGACTTTTTTTTTTATTTCTTCCTTTCTTCAGCATTATCGATCCTGCCGTTTGAAAAACGATTTTAATCAGTGATGTTATATAAAATATATAGAAACCGAGGTGTATCACTGATTTTAAGATAAAGCACCGTCGCACGTTTGATTCAAGTTCACCGGGGCATGTCTTGCTCTCCGGATATTACACGTCTCATCGACAGAACCTTACATCTGTAGAGAAGTGTCTCCTGGAGCCTTTCTTTCCTTCGGCCTGCACCTGCCAGTGCATCATCCTGGAGTGGGACAGATCAGTGAAGAGATCGCCGTAGGTCCAGCGCACATACAATACCCCGTGGGAGTAATCCACTGACGAGATGTGGGGTGCCTCAGGAGCTGAGGGAAGAATTTTGAATGATTGTTTGATAAATTTGAATAATTAGTTAGAGATTTTTCCAGAACGAACCATTCCTATAATGATCTGTTGTCATTCTGTAATCGTACTCTATAAACACGATCACCTTCTCTGAGTATCACATTTTAAGGCAATGCCACTGGCCTTGTGCGAGCTCAGATGTGATACACACGTGTGGCGTATTGACCCACCTGTAACAAAGCTCACGGTGGATCCATCACAGCAGCTGAGAGGAGGGTCACCCCAGGTCACCATGGTCACTCTAAAGTTGTAGTACCATGCAGGCAAGAGATCTGTCATTCTCTGTTAAAGGATAAAGAAGAAGCGTAGGTATAGTTGGATTACCTAGATCTAGTTCCTCCATTCTGGTGGTTGTATTTTTACTCCGTGCCACCGAATAAATCTGCGTTCGCACTAGCGAGCGACAAAGTGACAGGCGACATGGAGGCGTGATTTCAGCAACAACGGTGGCACATGACAAAGCGACACCACGACAAGAGGCACCTGACTGCAAATTAGGTTTGATGCAGCAAACGTTTGGCTCGAGTGATTCCTCAGACCAGTCCTATGGCATGTGGGAGAACATTTTTAAATTTCCCCATTCACATCTCCTGCTCCTATCTGTAATGAGTTTTGTTATTTTGTTTAAAAAAGTCACCAAAATACTCTGCTCTCATGGATATCAAACACAACACAGGTTTATCAAAAAATTAATAAATAAATTTGTTAAAATGTAGGTGTGCAACAATTATTGGCACCCATATGAATTCATATGAGAAAAATAGATTTGAAGCATATTCCCACTGATAGTTTACATTTATTTCAGTACACCCGGGTGACTAGGAACAGGACATTGCTCAAGCATGACTTCCCTTTTCACAGGGATATAAATATGAATGTAGCACACAGGCCAAATTCACTTAGTCATTAATAACAATGGGTAAGACCAATGAATATAGCTGTGATGTAAAAGGTTGTTGAGCTCCACAAAATGGGAAGTGGCTATAAGAAAATAGCACAAGCATTGAAAATGTCCATTTCCTCCATCAGGGCAATAATTAAGAAGTTCCAGTCAACTGGAAATGTTATGAATCAACCTGGAATTAGACGTGTGTCTATATCGTCTCAACACATTGTGAAGAGGATGGTTCGAGTGGCCAAAAAATCTCCAAGGATCACAGCTGGAGAACTGCAGAAGTTAGTTGTGTCTTGGGGTCAGAAAGTCTCCAAAACTACAATCCGAAGTCCCCTACATCACCACAAGTTGTTTGGAATGGTTTCAAGAAAAAAGCCTCTACTCTAATCCAAAAACAATCTCGAGCATCTTCAGTTTGCCAGACACTACAGGAACTTCAAATGGGATCGGCTTCTACATCAAAATCAACACAAAAATGGTTTACTGACCAAAAAATCAAGGTCCTGCCATGACCATCCCAGTCCCCTTACTTCAAACCCGTAGAAATAGAAAACCTGTGGGGTGAACTGAAGAAGAGAGTCCACCAGCTTGGACCTCAAAATTTTAAGGATCTGGAGAGATTCTATATGGAGGAACGGTCTCAGATACCTTGCCATGTATTCTCCAACCTCATCAGGCATTACAGGAGAATTGAATATTGCCTAAAAGGGTGCCAATAATTGCTGCACACCTATTTCTAACAAATAATTTGTTAAGAAACCTGTGTTTTGTTTGCAATTGTTTGATATCCACGAGAGCAGAGTATTTTTGTGAATTTTTTAAAGAAAAGATCTATCTATCCATTTTCTACACCGCTTATCCTTACAGGGTCGCAGGGAACCTGGAGCCTATCCCAGGGAGCATCGGGCATTGGGTTCCAATCCACTGCAGGGCACACTCACATACACACACCCATTCATACACTATGGACACGCCAATGCATGTCTTTGATCTGGGGGAGGAAACCGAAATACCCGGAGGAAACCCAGCATCCAGAATTACAACAAACTCGTCCTACTACTTAACACATACATGTTTGGAAATGTTATCCAACTGCCCTCTGACCTGACCTTGTTTTAACTGCAGTACTGTGTTCCTACTTCAGCAGTCTTTAGTTCTCATTTGAGGCCAATAAACGCCTCTGTGCTATCCGACCACCAAATGTGCAGGAGAGCAATTCAGCATGCGCAGCCTGCAATTAAGCACGAGTATCATAATTATCGAGAGAAAATTGCACACTGGGATACGTGCATATTAGCACGAGAGATGACTTGAGAAGAGAGGGTGTACATCTTAGCAATGAGCTTACACGAAGTCCTAATGAGTTGTTTCTACTCTAAGATCGTTCACTTCATCTAGATCAGGGGCTCCCAAACTTTTTTTGTGCAAATGACCCCAAAAAATGTTTAGCGATTTCATGCATAAACCTGGCCCACATGACTCCACGTACTGAAGTGTCCTTGGGCAAGACATTGAAGAGGAGATCGAGAGTTTCTCTCGCAACCCCACTGGTAAATCAATAGACCCCGAGTGGGGTCGCGACCCCTTGTTTAGGAACCCCTGATCTAGATTCTGGTTTCCTGGCAAAACACAAAACTGGAAACCAATGCCGACTAGTGCATAAGTGAAAGGATTTACGGATTGTCTTTACCACAGAGGCGATGACGGAGGCGGTAGCAGCGATCTCGTAGTACGTTGTCCACTGGGCGGTCTGCATGGCCGAGTTGAAGTAAAAGGTCTGCAGCACGTATTTGCGGAAGGCCACGTTGTACGGCCTCTGCCAGCTCAGAATGACTGCCGTGGGACTCAGGGGGTACAGCACCAGGTCTCGCACTCCGGTTGGCTCTGCCGTGAGGTTTCCCAAAATAAAAAAAGTACGTTTCATCAATGAATTAACAAATAATTTTTTTTCCTTTATATAGCAGGCTTTAAAACACAGTACTTCCTTTCTGGAAGAAAACATATTCATAGACTTCTGACAAACTCGACAAAAACATTAAAAGCAGATGCGTACCGATATCAATAATGACTGGTTCGGAGGGGGGGCTGATCAGGGGTCCGTTGGTGTGATAAACCACCACTCTGTACTGAGCACCAGGAGTCAGGTTAGCGATAATGTCACTGGTGGTGTTTTCCTGTAAATTGACAACAAAATCTGTTGTGAGGATTCAGATTCATCAGGAAATGCTGGCAAACCGAGTTCACGTACCGCACACTAAAGGGATTTCTTTTCACGCCGGAAAAAAGGGAACGATTTGATTGGACAAGGGTTTTGATTCTAGGGTTTAACCCAGTGAGAATGTAGGACATACGAATAAAATCTTATTTACCAGACAGTGTCACTTTGAAACTGTACACATGTACGTGTACACAAATATTCCTCCCTACAAGGGTTACTGCCCTTACACTGACAAACACTGACGCTCCAGATGCAGTAAAAATAGTCTAGTGAAGGAGGGATTTTCATTTTATTCATTTCAACCTAAAAGTCTTTTCAAAATGGATGCTAGGGGTGTAGAAAATATATAATCACGGTGTAATTGTTTTACTGTTTTCACTTTCATCAGTCTGCAATTAAAAGTTTCTGGTTACCATGGGAACGTAGCTCACACCGTTTGCCTCTGTCATTTTCACCCAAGACTCTGTTATTAAACTAGCTTACGGGGTGGAAAATGCCTCAGACCTGGCAACTTTGCTAATATAAACTCAGCAAGCACTGGAAATCTTTGAAGAAACTTAAAAAAAAATTCTGATCAAGAAATCCATCCATCCATCCACATTCTACCGCTTACTCCTTCTTCAGGGTCACAGGGAACCTGGAGCGTAACCCAGGGAGCATCGGGCACAAGGCGGGGTACACCCTGGACAGGGTGCCAGTCTGATAGAGAAATCGCAAAACAAAATGGAGGAGTCTGGGGAACAGTTCTGCAGAATACTGTGCTGCGGCTGATGTCGGCTTTCGTGCTTAAATCTGAACAAAAAAATGGTCATTTGGTGCGTCTCAATCAGCTCCCTAGCTCTCTAGGTGGTGAATATGACGTGAGTTGGGGCACTGGTAAGGACTGAAATACTGACATAATACGTCATAAATTTGTTAGCTTAATCACACGCGTTCAAGCAGGATCATACACTAGTTAGTGGATTAATAAAATAAATAAATCATTAAACACTTAAAAGTCTTTATACTCATATACACTTAAAAGTCTTTTTACAAATAAAGTAAAAAAAAAATCTCTAACGTAGGTACTCATTTGAGAGCTACGACAACGATAACTAGCTACTTACATTTGTAGACAAAGTAGGTTGAGAGTTCGTCCACCATTTTTTTTCTCTCGCTGTAAGCATGGACGTTCCCTAGTTTTTGCTGTGCATTGTGGGATTTTTTTTTTAGGGAGCGAACATTCCAGGGCACTGGAAGGATTTTGTGATTAAAATGGCCGACACCCCGATCAGTGCCCTGATACTGAACCAGTGAGCTGATCGAGACACCCTTTGTTTTGAGAAGGAATCGCTTAACAGTTTTAAGGGGGCTGACATGGAATGATAGCGATGATTTAAACCTCCTAATTATGGGTCTGCTATAAATGTAACCTTTTTTAAACAATTAAGCGGCCCTTTGTCAGGTTACAGCCTGTACTTATGGCCACGAACCTAGCAATATGATATTTTAAAACAGGGATTAAAGTGCTTTATGTTTTATGTATTGGACAGTTACATTTGCTTGTGCACACACAGTGAGAGAGAGAGCATGTGAGAGAGCGATAGAGAGAGAGCGCATGTAAGAGAGAGAGAGTGAGAGAGAAAGAGCGAGATATATCATACAGGTACATAGATATTCTCCGTTCATGCTTGGAGCTTTGTTTGCATGTGAATTGCATTATGAGAAAGTTTCCATCCGTGTCATTCTTGCTATTGTAATCTGAAAGCAGTTAACCATAACGTGTGAGTGTGCTACCTCAGAGCAGTAGGTGGTCTCCATGCGCTGGCTGAGGCTGGGCTTGAGGCACGTCAGAGATACCACTGAGACGAGGCTGCCGTTGTGGCTCTGCGTGGGTGGAGCCCAGGATACGGAGGCCGTGCTCTTCCCCAGCATTTTCACACTCACCGCCTGTGGACGTTCCTTGGGCTGCTCCAGCCACTCGCCGGTAGGACCTGGAGCACACACACACACGTGCACAATGATTAAATAATATATGTTAGAGTGCCACATTAAGGTAAGTGAGAGTGGAGAACACGCACTGAGGTAGAAGGTGAATCCTCTGTGTGGCGCGCTCTCTCGGGGCTCACACTCTCCTGAGGAGCTGACGGTCGTGACTAGAACACGGTACGTCCCAGACTCCGAGAGCTCGGTAAAGAACTCGTGAGTGTTCTCGTCCACTACCGCCTTTTCAGTCGTGTCGCCTAGAAAACGGGTGACAATACGAAAGTCTCAGTGACTCAGCAAAGCTGATGCTAGTTCTTTACCGGAGCACGGCTGGCCGAGCTGACTTACCGTCTCGGGAGACGTAGACGCTAAAGCCGTCGGTCGTGGCGGGTGGCGGAGGGGGCAGCCAGCGAAGCTCCAGCCGAATCAAAGGCGGTCTGTTGGACCCGTCAGTGGGCTCTGGGCTGAGATCCATGGCTGAGCCGAGCTCCTTCGAGTCCTCGTACTCTGGAGCCACGCCATTCACAAACTCATACTCCCCTTCGGCGGGGGAGGGAGGTCCCGTTGGCCAATACGAAGCAGTGGAATTCCTGCTCTCGGATACGTCGCTGGTGTTAGCGGGGACACTTTCTGTAGGTGTGTATGCATTTACGGCGTTAACAAATGGCACTTCTGAGCTGCTGTTTAGGCTCTCAGCGGTAGCAAGAGGTCTCTGGGTGACCGACTGCAACTCCTCATTGGGTCTGGGGTCTTCCTGTTTGTCTCGCACCTCTGTTTCTAGCTGCTCCTCCATTAGGGGGACTTCGCGAGCCTTCCGTGGCAGACGGGCGTCAGCGGACACCTTATCGCGCCAGTTAGTCACAGGCAAGCCTCCTTCATTGAGGTGGAGGATCTTCAGAGACACGTTGAGAGGAGGATTGGGTACTAGACAGACAAGCAGACAACAAATAAAGCAAGGATTATTATCTTTAATAAGTCATGAACCCCCTCCCGCCCTCCTCTGGGACGTACAGACGTTAACTGGGCACCCGTATTAAAACAACGAACCCGATATAGTTCGGAATGATCTCTGAGGTAGTATGACTTAAAATGGACGTCTACAAAGCGTCTTCTTGTCCTGCTCTCTTCATGTCCTGTATATCCTGTTTACTCACCCACATGCAAACTTAGATTCCTGACTTCGCATCAGAATACATTTAGCAAGTACATGTAGCCAGTAATAATCTGGAAAGACCTTTGTAATATCAAAGTCTAAAACTGGATTTAAAGAGAAGCAAATTAGTAAATGAATCACATAAAAATGTATCACTTGAATATGAATCACATAAAAATTTATCACATGTAAATTAATCATACATAAATGAATCACATGAAAATGAATCACATGAAAATGAATCATATGAAAATGAATAAATAAATTAAAGACAGAATACATTTTATTAACACTTGACCGGCATAGACATTTCAGTACACGCACATGCAGGAAAAGCTTCTAGAAGCTAGTGAGTGAGGCACACCTGTCCTGTGACGATGTGGCTCGTGGATCACGTCGCTCTTTTTTACCAGGGTGCTCTTGTTGACCGTGGCTTCGGAGATGAGCTGGAAGGTGATGTTGCTGTAGCATGTCCCAGGCAACCAGTGCTTAAAAACCGTTTTGCCTTTCTGAAAATCTGAATAAAACGGTTCGATCGGTTGTTTCAGGGAAACACCACGAAAGATACATTTGAATTGTCTGTTTTAGAGAGGTTCTGACCTTTGTAGAGCATGAAGCGCTGCTCTCTGCCCTCGGAGTAGCTGATGTTCACCCGGCTGAAGCTGTTTCTCTCTGGCGAACGCAGCTCGAACACCACACCAGTCTCCGGAGCTGGCTGGTAGTCTGAAATCTGCACGCTCTCCAATGGAAGAGGCTCTGACGAGAACAAGGGAGCAGTGTTTTAGTGGCTGAAAAAAAAAAAAACAGTGTATAGAGATTTGTAACACAGATCCAGGGAGCTGTCTCACTTGTGAGCAGAGTTACAGTCTTGACCGGCTTGGTCCACGTGGAGCCGTTGGCTAGTAGAAGGCTGATGGTGTAACAGATCCCGTGGTATGTGGTGTTATAAAGAACAATAGCAGGAGCCAGTTGGCCATCGCTGGTACTCTGGAAGGGCAGGATGTGGGTGCGAGGCTCTCCAGATATCCTGGCAGCATAAGCAGTGATGTTATTCCTCAGATCTGAAGGTTCGAGAGTCATCATGATGCAGTCGTCATCCTGTATCGTCACCTCGAATGAAACGGTGGTCTGAAAAGATGGGACACACACACACAAATTAGTTACATTTACAGTTTCCTGATGCGTTTTATCCAACTTATTCTTGAGATGGGGATTTAATCTCACGACATTCCAATTATTAGCTCAAAGCCTTAATCACTGAGCCACCACTTTTGCAAAGAAGAGTTTGCTGATTGGATAGATGTGAAGCAGATCAAAACCGTGATGAAAAGCCTGACATCAGTCCAAGGACATATAGAAAATAAAAATGATGCACTAAACATTGGGCTTGGAGAGTAGTTAAGGTTCGGCTTGGAACGTAGTGACAACTGTTGTGAATCAACAGTAGTGAAAAGTTTTATGACGCACATACACACACACACACACACACACACACACACACACATTTCCCACCCATGCATCCCCCCACTGTAAGCAATGAGTCAGGAAATCCAACTGCGCGCTTAGACTGAAGCAGCTTCTCCTGCAGGAGAAAATGAGCTCTGGTTTCCATGCCGACACACGCTGAACTATTTTTTTTTCTTCTTCTAAAGGGTACTTGATGTCCTTTTGGATGTAACAATTTCAAAAGGGAAACTTTTTTTTTTTTAAATCTCACAATTGACCTGGCGAGAATATGATGATAATTGCAACATTTTTTTCCTGAAACCTTAAATTAAAAATTGTCGTAATTTCGTTGACTAAAAAGACAAAACAGAAGAAGCTACATCTGCCATATAGTACACGGCATCTTTAAAAACTCACGAATGATGATACTGCATAAATGCATCATTTGGATAATCCGTTAATGGGATGTTAATGCTTCCATGATGATAATTGAACCCTTTCTCTCACACACAAATCAACTTATCAGACATTTCCAATCAGTATAAACAAAAGAATCGCTGCAGGTCTGTTAGAAGATTAGTCAGGACACTGTTGGGTTTCTGTGTGTAGACTATCATGACTCTGTGGCCCTGTTTACTCTAGTACATTTTTTCCGTGCCATTTTTTCATTTATTTAAAATAAAATCCACAAATTGGGTGCTACAAATATAAACTTCAGACTAAAACTTTACACTGTTTGTCCACTTATATAAGACTGAAAAGAACCCAATACACACCCTAGAATGTATATTATTCATTTAGAACTGTGGTTTAATTCAGTGCTTTTTGTGCATCCATAAAAATAATGCATAAATACGTATATATAAAATAAACTAAGTATATAAACAGTAAATTGAAGAAAGTCTCGTTATTAGGCTAAAGCTAGCAGCGTGACGTTATGTGTGTATGATTTTATGCACAGTCGACTAGGAAACGGCTTATACTTCCGGTTAGTAAAAAAAAAAACCCGATAGTGTACTATTTGAGATGATATCACCTTTCTAAAAGTCATACACTAGAAGGGAGACACATAGTGCATAGTGTAAGTGTAGAGTACTTAATTTGGGACACAACTTTAGTATTTACTCTGCGAAGCGTGTTGTTGGAACAGAAGTAGCGTAATGTGTAAATCTCCCCTGTGATTTGACCGACTAATCCATAGAGACTCACTGAAAATGATTTTCATAATTGATTACTTATTAGTTTATTAATTGATTATCAATTAGTTGTTGCAGCACTACTCATGTGACTTGCGTTTTCGGTCAACGCCAGTGTGGACGAGGATCGTCCTAGACCACTAATGTAAACCGGGCCTCTGTGTTTAGCTGCTGGTGAGCAGAGCGATGTGAAAGGGGAGGGGTGTGAGCCCCCTGCTGGGAAAACAAGTCACAGCTTTCCCCAATAACATTTGTACAGAGATAAAACGAACAGCACAACTAAAGCATTCTTGATAGTTTAAATGCCATGATTTTATTGTGGCTATTGTATACAGTGTTTACCTAGTAGGCTAGGTAAAAAAAATAAATTAAAAAAAGAAGAAGAAAAACTGCAAATTCTTCAAGTGTCTATTGTCATTAACCTCTACTGTAGAGTGTCGCATGTCATATGTTGAAGGGATTAGAAGATGGTCCTGGTATAAGTTTAAGAACCGATTTTCAAAAAACATGATTTTCAGCACGTCGTCTCTTGCAGTACAGTCCTTTAAAATGCTGAAATCACATTTATACTTTCAAATAAGATGTATAAGCTTGAAACACAGCTTTCCAGTCAGTAATTTTAACTTTTTAGACAGTACTTCTTCTTAAAACAAATTTTAATTCTTAAAATTCATTAAAAAGTAAAAGTCACAGTTTAAAAGTAGCCAATAAGAAAAAACCTCATGTGACGCCTACGCTGCAAATCAAATTTTAAAATCTTAGCAAGAGGAAATACAATTTCCAGTCAAATGTATCTTGTATTTCAACAAACCAAATATAAGATTAAGCCTATTTCTAAACTAATTTCAAGCTTGAAGTAATCTGGCAGTTATTTTTGCTCATTTTTAAGCATTTATTTCTTGAAAGAAGCAAAATTATAATCTGCCAATAGAATAAGAAAATTTAAAGCTTGAAATTAGTTTTTTGTTGAAGTCTACAAAATGGGTTTTAAAAGTGTTATATTATGTTAATATTATAATAGGAAGCGGCATGTCTAAAGTGTCCGTTGTGCCCTGTGATGGACTGGCACCCTGTCCAGGGTGTACCCCGCCTTGTGCTTGATGCTCACTGGGATATTCTCCAGGTTCCC
>JAOUWY010000027.1:4055358-4067112 GCA_025728095.1 Prietella phreatophila
TACCCCGCCTTGTGCTTGATGCTCACTGGGATATTCTCCAGGTTCCCCCATGACCCTGAAGAAGGAATAAGCGGTAGAAGATGGATGGATGGATAAATGGAAGCGCTAGATAAATCTGACTATATTGAATATATTTTAAATGGCAAAGATGCTTTTTTATTGTAGTGTATCCTGTTGTTGTTGTTGTTGTTTTAGACTATAGTCACATATTTAAACCATACAAAACATAAAAGTTGTTACCTGCTTATATAAAAAAAAAAAAAAGCTCTTCGGTTTTGTTGAAAAAGTGCGTTATAATATTTCTGATCTGACTGTAATAGTGGTCTTAAACGATACCCATCCTGATTTGTTATTGTAATAAGGTTTTCTAGTGTAACTAGGTTTTAAAGTTGTTAATATGCTCATAATTGCGCAGTCTCAACTAGAGAGACTACAACTTGTGCAAAACAAACCAATGTTCCACTGAACACTCAGGAATGAATCATCTCTGTACAGAGTCCAAAACAAAGCCGTGTGGCCAGCAGAATGAAAAGAGAGAGAGACTATTCTTCCTGCCTTGGCGTCTTCTACGGTGAATATACAAAGTCTACACATCCCGGTTAAAACGTAACAGCTGTCATCAATGCGGTGGTTCTGATTAACCCCAAAACAAAGATCAGCCGTTTCTGTGGGATTTTCTTCACATCTTCTTGGTTTCATCTAACTGCTGAATCCATGGTCCACAAAGAGCTTGGTTATCTCGCTTGTCAAGAGATATCAATCAAAGGAGAGGAGTATAAAAGAATTTCCAGAACATTAGGTCTACCATGGAACACGGCGAAGGCCATCATCAACAAGTTGAGAAAATGGAGCGTCGCGGTGACTTCACCAAGAACAGGACGTCACACCAAAATGTATAAAATGACAAGACAAAATCCTACCAGGGAGGCTGCCAAGAGACCTACGGCAACATTAAAGAGAGAGTTCACCCAAAAATTAAAATTCTGTCATCATTTACTCACCCTCATTTCATTCCAAACCTGTATGACTTTCTATCTTGTGCGGAACACAAAAGAAGATATTTTGAAATATGTTGATAACCAAACAGTTTTGGTGCCCATTGACGTCCACTGTATGGACCAAAAAAACTGAGACATTTCTCAAAATATCTTCTTTTATATTCCACATAAGAAAGAAAGTCATAGAGTTTTGGAACGACATGAGGGTGAGTAAATGATGACAGAATTCCCATTTTTTGGGTGAACTATCCCTTTAAAGAAGCTGCAGTACAAGAGACTGATTACTCTGTGCATGTGACAACAATCACATATTCTGGGGTAGGGTGGCAAGACGGAAGCCATTTTTCACAAAAAACATCCAAGTTCAACTAAATCGCGTCGATTTTAGTGGAAAACCTTCAGGTGTCTGCTAGTAAGCTGAAGATGAAGAGGAATTTCACCTTTCAGCACAACAATGACCCAAAGCATGCATAAAAACCAATAAAGGAAAGGCTTAACCAAAAGACTGTCAACGACCTACACAGTGTCCAGACCTGAATCCATCCAAAAATCTGCTGGGTGACCAGAAGTGGCCTGTGCACAGGAGATACTCTTACAATTTGATGGATCTAGAATGTTTTCGCTAAAAAGAGCGGGAAAATATCGTCAAATCAAGACGTAGCACGCTGATAGACTCTTCCCCAAAAAGACTGAGTCTTGTAATAAAATCAAAAGGTGCTTCAAAAGGGCTGTTCAGACTTGCGCAACTAGGTTATTGCATGTGTTTTCTTTTTCTTTTTTTTCCCCTAGACGTTTATATCCACTGCACAATCCACCCCTCGAGTCACTTCCACTACAGGTAGCCAGATAGCTCGCATCACAGAGAGAGCTGCATCACATGGGCTCGGGCCTGGGAGTAATAAGAGGGTATGGAGGGCTCGCAAAAAGTCAAACACATGCCTCCTGAGCATAGTTTGATCTCCGCCAGGAGGCTTTTTCAGCTGAGGGCCACAACCCTATCTTGCAGTTCAAATATTATTTTCATTCAACCTGGCAGAGTCTCAGGGTTCAACGTAAAGAGCAAAGCGACTCTCTCAGTACAGGGATAGTGGTGTGTATGGGTACAGTGAGATCTATGGCGTATGAATGGTTTGAAATGTTGCAGGGGTCGCTACACTGGATAACGCGCTTTGGCTTTAGAGTCAATCATTAAATCTAAACCCAATGACCACAAATGCATTTCTGAATCCTTTCTAGACACACGGTAGTAGAAACATGTCTCTTTTAACCAGCATGAGAGAGTGAGACCCAAGCACATGCGTCCTGCTGTCTCTCCCACTTCCTTTTTTTTTTAATATGCAGTTCTAGGATCTCCGTAAATACACACCAAAATTCCAGACTTACACTTGCTATAAATTTTATTTATAGAATGGGGTTATGAGGAATGTTTGCTTATGCATCAGAATAAACACAAATGGTTATTGACTATCGCACGGTCTGGCACTGAATTGTGTTGTAAATACAGCTGGCCCGTTGTGAGAAAATTGAAGCTCGTTGTTGCACCAGATAATTTCTTTTCGCGAGTGTGCGTGTGCCAGATAAAAAGAGGCGGCAGGCTGTGTATGGCTCGCAGGTGTTCTGTTTCATATCTGTGTTTTCGAGTTGTGCCAAAAGTATTGAACGTAACCTTTCAAAAAACGAACAAATATACAAAACGAGAGAGAGAGAGAAGAAAAACGCTCTGAAACGTGAAAATAGTGAAGTCGGTTGCGAAAAAGTAACACGGTCTTCACCGTTCTTTGTGAACGGTTTACATTAGCCGTTCTGGTGCAATCCTCTCGTGTAGGCGGGGCTTAACGTCGATTTACTCCCATTGGCTAGAGATTTGGATTGACAGCTCGAGTGTCCAGCTGAGGAGGAGGAGGACGACGCTCTCTGAATTTTGTTCAGAGAAAAACACAGACGTGGTCAATCTGGACGGAAATACAATCACAGGGGAGCAGCTGTAAAACAGGACCCCAGGACATCACGTACATTTAATCCTGTCAGAAAGAGGAATTTCTAGCAAACGTTTACAAGCAGACACCATTCTTTCCATTTCATCTGATCTGCTTGACGTAAATAATTGAGGTAACGGTGAATGACTCATGAGGTTCCCTGCAGTCAGCTGCAGTCATATTCTGACTCAATATTTTCTTCCATTTAGTAAAGCTAAACTAGCACATTGACTAAGGTGGAGAGCTGGAGTTTGACTTTCTGGACTACAGGTGCAAGCTGAAGTTATACACCTCATCCAAATGTAATGTAAATAACTCCTCAGGTCCTCTCTCAGCGGATTTGAAACAGGAAAGCGATAAAAAGCCAACAAGGACAAGAGGAATCGAGAACAAACACACACCGATCAGCCACAACATTAAAACCACTAACAAGTGAATAGCACTGATTATCTCGTTACAGTGGCAACTGTCAAGGGGTGGGATGTAGTAAGCAGCAAGTGAACGGTCTCGAAGTTGATATGTAGGAAGCAGGAAAACTGGACAAGCGTAAGGATCTGAGTGACTTTGACAAGGCCCAAGGCTCACGGATGCGCGTGGGGAGCGAAAGCTAGCTCGTCTGGTCCAATTCACAGAAGAGCTACTGTAGCTCAACCTTCTGAAAACGTGAATGCTGGCTCTGATAGAAAGGTGTAAGAACACACAGTGCATCACAACTTGCTGCGTGCGGGGCTATGTAGCCACAGAATGCCCATTCTTACCCATGTCCACCACCGAAAACACCTACAATGGACTGGACTGGAACTGGACCATGGAACAATGGAAGAAGGTGGTCTGGTCTGATGAATCACGTTTTCTTTTCCATCATGTGGATGGCCGGGTGCGTGTGTGTGCGCCGCTTACCTGGGGAAGAGATAGCAGCAGGATGCACTATTGGAAGAAGGAAAGCTGGCGGAGGCAATGTGATGCTCTGGGCAATGTTCTGCTGCTAAAACTTGGGTTCTGTACCACCTAGCTAAACACTGTTTCAGACCAAGTACACCCCTTCAAGGCAACAGTATTCCCTAACGGCAGTGGCCTCTGTCAACAGGCTAATGCGCCCTGTCACACTGCAAAAATTGTTCAGGAACAGTTTGAGGAACATGACAAAGAGTTCAATGTTTTGGCTTGGCCTCCAAATTCGCCAGATCTCAATCCGATCGAGCGTCTGTAGGATGTTCTGGACAAACAAGTCCTATCCATGGAGGCCTCACCTCACAACCACAGGACTTAAAGGATCTGCTGCTAACGACTTGGTACCAGATATGACAGCACACCTGCAGAGGTCTTGTGGAGTCCACGCCTCGACGGGTCAGAGTTGTTTTGGCGACGCAAGGGGGACCTACACATTATTAGGCAGGTAGTTTTAATGTTCTGGCTGATCAGTGTATTCGCCAAGCGAGATGTCCTTGCTCACTAACTTTAAAGTGACTTTAGTGAATTAATTTATTGATCACATGTTGCCCAATTGTATTTACTGTTATCGGCAAATACACAGCAATGATTACATGCTGAATTAACCTCGTACAGCTAGTTTTAAAGAACCTGTATTGTAATATTGGTATCTGGTGGTTTGTTTGTTTCCCTGGTAGAGGAGGAACATTCACACCGTATGAAATAAGACGTCCACATACAGAGTGATGAGTTGAGTTGCAGGGAAACATAAATAAACAGTCTGAGGCTTCTGAGCATTGAAATGGTCGTATCCTTGGCAACAAGATATTGAGGCTAATTTGAATTAATTTTATCCATCAGCTTATAGAAACATTAAAGTGGACTATTTCTCTGAGCTGTGTAATGAAGAAACAAGATCGGAAAGTGAGCATTCTTTTTATCTTTTCAGGTTAAAGGAGAGTAGAGGAGGGTGTAATAACATTACCAGCTGTGCATTCTGGGAAACAACTCTGGCGATGGTGGAACCTCAGATGGATTATGGATTTTTAAGTCATTCTGCAGTAATACGCAGATGCTGTTTTGACCATTTCGGCGCCAAAATGTTCCTAATAAATATAGTAAACGTATGTTAAATATATATTCGTCTAACGTTAGGTAAGTCGAACATACGCGAATAGATTTTATAAACGTTCTCCGTGTACTGTGAAAGCAAGATTGCCCTTGTGAGTCGAAAGCAACGTGAGATGGGGTCGAGGGGCGGGGCTTCCCGGAAGTGTCTGTTAATGCTGGAGTGCTCAAAACACCTGCGTAGATCAATCACATATTGATTGGCACATCTCTGATACGAGGAGCATGCTCTGATGGTTTTTATGGAGCTCCTATGCATAATGCGTTCCACATAGCAAGTCTGATCATATGAATATAATACAGTGGTCACCAACCCCTTCCTGGAGATCTACCTTCCCTGCAGGTTTCATCTCCAACCAAAATGGAACCCACTTGTTTTAATCAATCAAGAACTTCTTAAGGCGATGATTAGATGGTCAGGTGGGCACCATTATGGTTGGGGCTAAAAAGTTTTCAGGAACAGCGTTGGTGACCGCTGAAACATCTCTGGATCTCTCTGGCAGTTTAATATTGTGTACGTACAATAATAACAACGTATCATGCAAAAACTAATGTTTACTCTTCTCGTGTGGGGTCTTTTCAAAAAGTGGACAGTCTATTGAGAATACCTGTACTGCGGTACTGTCTTACTAGGTGACTTGAAAGCCTGTTTGAAGGTGCACAGAAGAGAAGTCAGTACACATCGTACGTTGTTACATATCGATCTTATTCGAGTAGCGTAGTGGCAGAGGTTCACTTGGGTAAGACACGGTGGCGCCGTTTGGAACAGGCGAGAGAACGCTTGATATGTTGCTATGCACATCTAGTGTCCTGTGAATTGCATTTATGTTCTCTCGCCACTTCCTCCTCAATCCCTCCCACCTCATCTCTCCCTAAACCTGGCCTTATAAAAACCCAGACTCTGTACGCCAGGGTTACCACGATCAGCCTGTTTGACGGCCGTCGCTGATCGTCTTGATCTTTCTAAGTCTCCCGTGCTCGGTCTGACTCAGACGATGCTTCACGAAACGTCGAGTGTTATTCTTCCTCCAATAAGACATATTTCTTCTGGACAGCCTGTTCTGCCAGAAGCAAACAGAGATAAGCTGCTCTTTCATTAACTCAAACAGTGGGGATGTTTCCAGCTCACAGCTCCTGGCAGGACGTGCGAAAAAAAAACAACCCGTGTCACAGTGCAGCGTCCGCGTGAGAGCGCCGTTTAAAAAGACAGTGTGTCCCCTCTGTGTGAGAAAACATGGCAAGGTGAGAAAAAGACCATGTGGAACCAGTTTAGATTCGTCGAGCCATTTTAAAACGCAGACAGACATATATACAGACAGACAGACACGGAGAGTGAAGGCTCTTTTTGTCTCAAAGGCAAACTTTCACACAGAAATTCAGCAGCAGACTATAATTAACCAGGTCAGACAAAATGCCTGAATGAAATCAAGTCAAATGAGACATGAGTACAAATGAACCAAAGAGCCAAACGACTTAACGACTAGTAAAGCGCACCTATTATGGTTTTTCAAATATGACCTTTCATGTAGTGTGTTATAGAGCTGTTTGTGAATGTAAAAAGTCTGCAAAGTTTCAAAAATTCAAACCGCACATACAAACAGAGTTAATGACTTCCAAAAGAAGGAACCGATTCTGAACAGCTGAAACGAGTCATTAGTGATTCCAGACTTTACTTCCTGTAATAACCTACGTAGATTTGTAATAAAAAACCCTGGATCTGGTCTTCATCGGCTGCTCGCTGACCGATCACAACAGACTGGGACATCTGACCAATCAGAGAAGAGTACGCTCTCTGAAAGGAGAAACGAATCATTTAACGAGTCGTTTGTGACACTTAGGAAAAAAAGTTAATGCCGCGGTTTAATTTAGGAGCACATTAAAGATTTTTTTGACCTCGGATGCATGTAAATCTATTGTTTGAGACCTTTAAAACAAAATCAGGCACTTTTCAAAAGCATAATAGGTGCACTTTAAGTCCACAGAGTTGTTAATAATAGATTCTGATTGGTCAGATGTTATGATTAGAAATTTAAAACAGCACAGTTCGGACAGTAGTTCCGGCTGTAACACGAACAACGGGTTAATATTAATGTTTAGTGTATTAATGTATTAATATGTAAAATAAGAGGTTGCGTTATTATTGTTTTTTTTTTTGAAAGAGAGACAGAGAGGGGGGACGACGACGACTGTTTATCACAGCTATATCATAAGGGAGAACAGGAACTAGACAGAGAGAGAGAGAGAGAGACACAGAGAGAGAGAGAGACAGACAGAGAGAGAGAGAGAGATAGACACAGAAAGAGCGAGAGACAGAGAGACGCAGAATGATGCAGAAACAGGAGTGATAACGCATTACCTATGGGTTTTATGAATGAATCACCAGCAGATTGAGAAAACAGCACTAGTAGAGTCATTCCTAGCATTAGTCATTCTTATGTGCATTAGTCCTAGCATTAGTCATCCAGTGTGAAGACGCACATATCACACCAAGCCTGAGCGTTGCCAGGAAACGCATGCTGATGATGTCCCAGGTTCTGAGCGGTTCATGAGCAGATAATCAAAGTTGTTCCACTGTGAACAAATTCAATGTGTTTCCACATATAGTTCATTTTAAAAGAACCGAACCCAGTTCAGTGAAAGTGGACCAGAAAGGGAACCGACCGAAAGCAACCTCAGTCCTTTTGGTGTTTACGATATAGTGGACTCAAAAGAGAACCCGGTTCTGTTTTTGGTCCTCTTCAGAAATGAAGTGATCTCAGGCCCTTTCTTGTTCATACCTCAACTTCATAAGAACTCAGACTCGAGCTCGCACCCAAAATCTCATCCAAGTCGTCATGGAAGGGACAGGAATCCTTCATTTCTGCACACTCCATTTCAACAAATTTTATCGTGGCTGCTCGTGTCGTAGTTTTGTTTACATGTACCGGCACTGTAGCACTGTTCTGTTATAGTCCTTATGTGTTGAGGATAGTTGGCGTTTAATGCGACCCTCTTTCCAAATTTCAAGAAGTGCACAGCTCTCCTCCTGGGGTCACACGACGCCCGTGACCCGACATGCTGAAAATTTCCGTGTTGTTTTCAGAAGCATGACGGAACATGGCAAGCCTCCAGGTACACGTGTTGACCCAAAGCGGACCGGGAACTCATTGCTTTCACATAACACGAAGAAATAGAACTGCAAACGAACCGTACCTCAGACCACCTCTGGAGATGTTCTGAATAGGATTCGCTTTTGGGTCGTTTTAGGGGGAGGGTCTGAGATCAGTCGGTTTGTTCACATATACAGTACACGCTGAACCACTCCGAGAGACAAATGGACTAGGTGCGAAAACACCCTTAATCTGTATCTATAAAAGGATCCGCTAAACGGTACTCAAGTCAAATTACGTCTGAAAAGTAACGGATGAAAATCGTGTGCCGCTCGTTGGGGTTCTACTGGTAGCAAAAGGAGTATGATTGAAGAGGTGCTCTGCTAACACCAGGTTATCAGCCAGCTCTCAGGGTGATGGATTTCTGAAGTCAATCGATGTGGCTGGTTCAAGATAAATTACTTAAGTCAGACAAAACAGACAATGTTGGATTGGTAATGAAAGACCCTCCAGACCTACGAAACAGCGTGCTCCGTTCTCCAGGCTGAGGTATGGACGTCATCTAGTTATGAATCAATACAGAACTCAGTTTCGTTTTTACCTGTCACATTAACCCTTAAGAATTCATTCCCAATGTTAAGTGACATAACGAAGATGACGTTAGTCACCAAGTCCCTCATTCAGTGCGCACTCCAGTTCCTAGTCCCTACTTTCATACCGTTTTGCTTTGGGTTCACGTCATGTGCTTTCGATTCACGGTGTTGTATTCGCGGTAGGCTGATATCTCAGAATATTTTGAACAAAATTTGAATGAAGTAAAATTATGACTTAAAAGACTCGTTAAAAAAAACAATGTGCACTTTTGTCTGTAGATACATTAAATTAAACAGTAAGTTTAACACTGGAAACACAACGTACTACAGGTTCACCACATCTTAAAAATAACTACACCTATAAATACTCCCAAAGAAATGTCACTGATTGAATAAACAAAGTCTTTGATCCCTGGGCGTTGAAAAACAATCCACTGAAACGTGACGTGGTTAAGGTGTAGGTCTGCTACTCAGAAGGTTGTGAGTTCAAACCCCAGCACCACCAAGCTGTCATTCTTGGGTGCTTGAGCAAGGCCTTTAACCCTCAATTGCTCAGCTGTTTGAATGAGAAAAATTTCAATCGCTCTGGGTAAGGGCATCTGCCAAATACTGTAAATGTAATAGAGCTCCAAGAACGGCTAAAATGTCCGCCTTCCACTGTTGGTATCCTTTTGAAAGCTACCGGAGAACTCTTTTTGAAAGGTTATAACATGCCATTTGTCGGTTGAGCAATCGGACTATTGGTCACTTCACAAGTGCGGATGATTCCTGCCTTGGTAATGGCGTAGGCTCTCCGGGATATAGCGTGATCACGTGACCAGCATGCTTTCTCTATGTGGTCTCTCTCTCGGATGTTTGGGGTTCAAACAGTGCACCTGTATTAGACGCGTAATTAACAGAATGGCGATATGGCACATTTTTTGCTTTGTTTTGTTATACTCCAAAACATGCCGCTCTAATTCCTGGATTGTCCGTAATAACACATAACCCTTGTGTCCTGTCTCTTATTCATAGACGTTAGGCTTCCGCGGCTTTGCAGTATGAGAACGTTGTAAAGAATGTTGGTTAATTTTGCTCTCATTAGCTTTAACTTTAATTCGGTGAATTAGATTAGACCGAGTAATCTGCAGCTATGCTGATAATTTGCCTAATACGACTCAAGGTGGAGGTTGGATTTGTTTTTATAAATCCCTCTTTCTGGAGCAGACACCAGGGGCGTTATTTCACACTAGTGTTTTAACATTGCACATCTTTGTTTCTTTCTTCATTTCCATTAAATGCGCAGCTGTCTGACCACTATATCCATATGAAGATCGCAAAGTAATCTGCAGCCAACTTGTAGCAAAAACGAAACCGTCCAGTTTAGGTGTTTTCTGAATAACAATCGTGGCTTTATGTAATTGTCAGTGCACCAGTGAGTGAATAAATGACTGTATTGAGCTGCCAGAGCATCAGTGTTTATTTACAAATGTGATCCTGATCCACAGTGTGGGTGGACGCTTGTCATCACAGAACTCATAAGTCTATTATTACTGCTGTGAAAGCCACACGTGTGAGTGGGCTGTCGTAAAAAAATTGTAAAGAATTTTAAGTTAAAAAACCACGCCCACCTACACATGTACACCCACTATCGTGGCATAAATAAATAAATAATAGCTGATTATTCATGTGGAATAATTTATTCATGTTTTTACAATTTAACTCTTAGGAACAACTGGACATCTTGTTACTCTAATGACGTTCTCCTCCAGAGCTAATCTAACGATTATTCCCTGTTACAATCACGGACAGCCAATTCATTCACGAATAAGGAATTTGAAAAGGGATATGTTTTAACTGAAAGCACTTGTGGATTAAATGTACCTCTGTATCCAAACTTAACCAGCCTCATTATACTATGAAATTGTTATATAATTGTAATACAAGGCTGCAACATCATCTGTTTAATATGTATCCCTCACACTGTACCTTTTACCTTTTTTGACTGAAACTATCAGTGCTTTAAGTTTTACTCCTCTTGATTCCCTTGGGATTAAACTCATGTTTAATCGCGCACATTTCAGCTAGTCACGAGTGAAATCTCTTTTGAGTTCTTAAAAATTGCCTCAACGGTGTCGGAAACAGCTTTGTGCACAGTACTGTGGGGTGCAGTCATAGCACCCAGGAAGTACATCATACCAATATATAAAAATCCATGTGAGTCATCTTTCACAACCAACATCGTTGATTATTCTGTACGCTGACTATTGTGGCTAAATGACTGGTTTCAAATTCTTCTTAAAAGTCAAAGAATAAGCCCTATATAATGTTTCTACTTCTGGAATTTCATACATGAGTTTTATTTTTAAATAGAGTCGACACGCCAAGAACTTCAGCACTGTGTGAGAAAGATTCCAGGACTTTCGGGATAACGCACGTCTGAACGAACTGTTACTTGTTATAAGCTACATCTTGTTCTTTTCCCCTCCGTTTAACCATCCTGATCGTGGAAAGCCATTTTAGGTCTTATAATCAGCATAACGCCCCAGTCCGGGGGTTCCCAAACCTTTTGAGTAAAATACCCCAAGTGGCCATTATGAATTTTTTGCAACCTTGCGCCTTGAATCATACTTTTTTTTTTCACATTTGTAAGATAAGACCACTGTAACATGTGAACATCTGATTATGTTAATAACACCAACTTGTACAGGAAACCTGGACTCAACAACTGTCTAGAATTGTAGATCCTACGCCTGTCTTTAGTTCACATAAGCAGAAGCATTCACTAATGCTAATATAGCAGGTTTAAACAAACACGCTTGAAGAAATGTCACGCTTAATGGCCTTTATTAAAGCGGTCTTGATTTAAGACACTCTGTGGAAATCCGACATTAAGTAGGCGGATGCATTTTTGACAGATCCTTGCATTAAGTGGACTAACGATTGTCCACTAATCCAGTGTTTCTCAACCGGGGGTCCGAGGACCCTTAGTGGTCAGCGGTGTAATTGCAGGGGAAACTGTCCGTGGGAAAGTTTTTAAAATGTTTAAATAATATTGTGC
>JAOUWY010000027.1:4068724-4080064 GCA_025728095.1 Prietella phreatophila
TACATACACACACACACACACATATATATATATATATATATGTATATAACTGACATTACCGTTTTCAAACATTAATGCACTTAATGCACAAGTCATATCTATATTTATCCTGGCTGTGTGTGTGTGTGTGTGTGTGTATGTCAGCTTTATCCCTTACCTTCCACCCAGATGTGTGATAAAACTGTAATGTTGCCTCTTAAATCCTCCAGAAAAAGAACTTTTGGAACGAGTCAGAAACCTTGGCAGAGTCTACACCAGTCTACTGGTGGAGGTTTCTGTGCCAGTACAGAAGCAGGTCCAGCCAGAAACATTAATCAAGCTGATCCTGGGAGGCCAGTGTTTGATCAATCTGTGTAGTCTGCACTATTTTTAGTCCCAGCTTGGTTCGCATGGTACCTGAATAACAACAGGAACCAAATACAGCAGTACTTTGGTAAAGCACTGCTCAAAGGGTGGTAAAAATAGGTGACAAAATGGAAGATCATCTGGCGGAAAGGTCCTGTTACTAACCAGCTATGCAGCTGAAAGATTTATCAGCTAGCCTGCTGCATGAATGCTCCAGTGTGCTTGGTTAGCCTCATGTTTTGGTCGCCTTTGGCTGAAAAGCAGAGGTGTAACGATGTATTGCTGTGTGACGATGAGCGTCATGGGAATCGGCATGCTATTAATTATACATCTAATGCATTGGAACTGTTTGACGTCCCAATCTGTGCAACCAGTAGAGTTCACACATAAAGAGAGCATTCTGGGACGGATAACTCTGAATCATAATGATACATATACGGTTACACAACTGTTATAACAGCTAGAAGAACTCTTCAGTCACTTTTAAACAAAACCAGTCCAACACTGCTCTGATCTATAATGCTAAAAAACGATGCGATGGAAGTGTGGCATTTTATCCAAGTTTGGAGCTCTATTTCCAGTTAAAATGAGGCCTCTGTCAGTCTCTCCAGGATTTCTGCGATTGTGTGATCGCAGAAATCCACGCAAAATCAAGAAACATTCTTAAGAGCTTGCGATTTTTCAATAATTACTGCAGATTTGAGCCAAGACGTGTCATGTGACGTCATCACAACGCGTGTTCTTCGCAGCCGTCCTCGATTCATGTGCGTCGAACATGAGTACAGCTAAAAAGTCTCATTACCAACAAACATCACTGTGAAAGACCGCGCACAACTATTCTGTGCAATTGCGATTTCGCCGAATCGAGTAGTTTTCCACAAAAAAACAGCACGGAAACTCCGCACATGGCATCGCAAATTCTGAAAAAAGCTGCAGCAAAATCAAGCATTTTTGGCCGCAACAATCACAAAAACAAAACCTCCACGGAATCCTGTACGGACTGCTTAAGTGCTGCTACGGAGCTCGTTATGTTTCAACATTTCCCCTGGATCAGAGACTTTATTTATTCAGTCACATATTGGAGGGACATTTATGCAGTAATTTATTTCTTTTTAAGATATACTGAACCTGTCTGACGTTTTGTTTACGACTACACTTTTGACCGTGGCAATTTTTTTTTTTATTTGGCTTCATACAAACAAAAATGCACACTGTTATTAGTACACACACTAACTGTCCACTTTATTAGGGTTGGGGTCAGGGTTACCTGCTCATCTATGCAGTTATATAATCAGCCAATCATGTGGCAGCAGCACAATGAATAAAATCACGTGGATACAGATCAAGAGCTTCGGGTTAATGTTCACATTAAACATCAGAATGGGGGGAAAACTTGAGATCTCGTTCACACTTTAACCGTGGCATGGACGTTGGTACCAGATGGGCTGGTTTGAGCATTTCAGAAACTGATGAACTCCTGGGTTTTTCACACACAACAGTCTAGACTCTAGAGTTTACACCGAATGGTGCGAAAAACAAAAAATACATTGAGTGACAGTAACTCATATAATCACTCTATACAACCGTGGTGAGCAGAAAAGCATCTCAGCATGCACAAAACATCAAACCTAGAGGTGGATGAGCTACAACAGCAGCAGAACACGTCAGGTTCCTCTCCTGTCAGCCAAGAACAGAGATCTGAGGCTATCATGGGTACAGACTCACCCAAACTGTACAGATGAAGACCAGCGCTGGTGAGCATCACCACCCACACTACGCTTCCACACAAACAAACCACACAAAATATTTACATTGTGAAATATAACTAATGTTGATTTTTTTTAAATAGCCTTTAATGATTTACGTTGTGAGAGTGTTTAAAGAAAACAAACCTCAGACTTTTACCACCAGTGGGGTTTCCTTCCATTAGTCAAGCCTTCATCCAGCAATAATGGAAAGTGTATCCTATCCAGCTCATGTCTATCAGGTCCATAAAAAGCATCGACAGGCCCTGGAGAAGCGAGGGATTTTAAGACCAGTGTGTTTAATGCCATGTGTGGGGGAAAGATGATGAAGCGAGGTTTAAAATGGAAGCGCGACAAGTTTCTGTGTTGTACATGTGTGCACAGAATAATAAGTACAGGCCACTCCATCCTCTTATTTTTCCAAAGGGGGGTGAAAAAAAAAGAAAAGTGTGCAGCTGTATCAGTCCACAGGACCATCTGACAGGATGATCTGGTTTGAATCAAACAAGATGCTCGTCTATGCCTGGAAGAGTGCCTTCAGAGACATTTTTAACATATTAGCATTCGCTTTTTAACAATTATTGAGCGAATGTTAGGGCTTCCTTATTACTGAGTGTCCACTGATCTTAAAAAGCAAGCCTTTTTCATGAATCCTGCTGTATTCAGTGCTGCTATAATCGCATGTGGAAGTGAAAGGAAGATTGTTTAAACTGTCAGTGGAATGCCTGAGGGTTAAAGAACGAGGAGTATGACCCTATTTTGTAACATGAATGCAGGGTCACTCACCAAAAGAGAGAGCGAGTGAGTGAGAGAGAGAGAGAGAGAGAGAGAGAGAGAACGAGAGATAGAGAGAGAAAGAGAGCACGAGAGATAGAGAGAGTACAAGAAAGCGAGAAAGAGAGATAGCAAGAGCGGGAGAGTGTGAGCGAGAGGGAGAGAGAGAGTGAGCGAGAGGGAGATAGAGAGTGAGCAAGAGGGAGATAGAGATAGAGCAAGAGAGAGGGAGAGAGAGAGAGAGAGAACGAGCGAATATATATATTCACCACATAGACAACAGGGATGTACCCAGAATCAGAAATATACCCAAATGACCTGGATTAAAAAAGAAATCTATTCTGCACACTGATTATCAGACACTTTTCGCTTCTTACATTAAAGTACACTTGTTTCCTCCTCTGCAAACAAACAGAGAACTGAATTTCAGCATCAAGGCACAAAGAAATATCAGTCAAGAATGAAGGCGTCCATGTGTGAGGTTTTATTTGCGAGGGGGAGGAGGTGGCGGTCAGCGCTGGGCCCAGGGCTCCTCCGGCATTTAATTAAAACCAAACATGGAGGAATGTGGACATGAACAGTCCTCCACCCTTACACACACACACACACACACACACACACACACACACACACACATACAGAGCAATCACCCAGGAAGGAAAAACAAAGGACCCTCGCTGGAAGTAGCACGCCACCCTCTGCCTGAATGAATGGAAGGCTGCAACAATAACTCTTTTTTTGCACACTCATCACTCCTCAATCAGCCTCCTGGCAGAGAAGGAGGAGCTTACCAGTAAAAATTGCAGGAGTTCTTCGTCCTCTGCCTGACAGAAGGTTTTTCCAATCGAACCCGTTGCCTGCTTCAGGAAGGCATCTGATTGGCAGAGGCCTGACTCAGCATTGTTATCGCTGTCTGGGTTTGCCCCCCCCTATACCAGGTTCCCAAACAAAAACTTTCTTCACATGACCTGAAATTCAAAATGAACCTTAAAAGCTTCCAAAGCTTCCTTCATGAGACAAAATGACAAAACATTACAATCGCAGTAATAAGAATAACGTTCACTTCAGAAGCATTTCAGATTGCATTCAAAGTTAAAGATTTTCTCGAAGTTAGGACACCAGATGTCTGCGTGTCCCAGACATCTGTCTATGAGCTCCCTGGTTGCCAATTTAACGACCCTCATTTGCTGCACCACCAGCAGAGACCAATGAGGCGTACAGACACAAAAGAGTGCAACTCGCTGCCAGCCGCGCAGTGCTTCTCTTTGGGGCCTCTGTGCTTGAATACAGGCCTAGTTTGCCAGCTCCCATCATGCAGCAGAGGGCAAAATGTCCCCAGACATACTCAATGGGCATACTGTGTTCTAGATGAAACGGCCATGAAGCCACGATAAGGCCCCCGACTCAAAGTTTACTCCACTTTCTCTCGCTGGTGCGAATCCAGTTTGAAAACAATCGTTTGTCTTGCTTTATCCTGCTCAGGCTGGTGCTGGGATCCAAAGAATATCCCTGGAACGCTGTGCTTGAGGTAGCAATACACTCTGTCCAGCATGCACAGGAGCCTAGGAGCCAGTTATCTTAGCCAATCCAGGACAGAGGAAGCTGGAGAAAAGTTGTGCAGACTGACGTTAACCTGAGCTCGGTGTCGAACCACGGACCCTGGAGCTACATAAATACACTTATATTAGCAGGCACCTCTAAACATGCCAACTGAAACCAATAGATATATTACACGATGAATAATAAACAGCTAGGAAACTACTAAAGCATTCATGACACCTATAATAAAAACGAATAACTCAATCCAGGACACAATAGGTGTTAAAGCTGCCAAATCCCTATTAAGAATACAGTGTGTGAGGCAGAGCTATACAATGAACATCCCGTGCTCGGAAACGACATTAAACATCTTGCAGTGCCAGCTCGAAATAGGAGCACCATTTATTATATAAGCTTATTACAGAGAGGCCATCAGATGGATAGGAAAAGGAGATCAAATGAGATCTCGGCCGTCGGTACGATCACATGCAGAGCACGAATGGTTCAGGCCTGCCGCTTTGGTCTCCCAAGGATTAATCAGCGAGACAGTCTGTGTTCCCAGCAGCGTAATATGTTAAGCTGTATAAAATCCGCTTCCTCTTCTTTCTCACTTCAGCCGAAAGTAGAAAGGGCTTTGACGGTGGAAAGAAACTCGGGAAACAGAGGAGCTAGAAACCGATAGTTGAGATTCAAGCTATACACCTAGACGCTAAAAAGTAGTAATTCAATCAGACGCACATATGATACGATACCTTTGCGCATAATATAATATACCCGGAATTCCTGTTCACGCTATCGCGCCATGAGACACGGTTCCCTCCAAAACTACTGGAACAGCAGGGCCGATTCATTTATTTTCTTCTGTAGACTGAAGACGTTGGGGTTTGAGATAAACGACATAGAACACAGCACATTTTGTATCAGAACACCCAATGTGTAGGCGAGCAAACATATCTGAACATGTGACTGACAGGTGTTTCTTCTTACCCAGGTGTGTCCTGTTAGATTGATTGTTTACACAATAAATAGCTTCCTCCATGAAGATCAGAGAGCTGTCAATCAGAAAAATGCAAGCCATTTTGAAGCTGGGAAAAGAGGGAAAATCTAAAAGAGGCATAAGGCATAGCCAATACAACAATTTGGAATGTCCTGAAAAAGAAATAATAGTTTAGTAGTGTACTGAGCAACAGACACGAAATTGGTCGGCCATGGAAAACCACAACAGCTGATGACAGAAACATTGTGAGAGCTGTGAAGTAAAACCCCCAAAACAACAGTCAGTGACATCAACAGGAACCTCCACAGGGCAGGGGTGAAGGTACAGTACCACATTCCACTGTTTGAAGAAGATTTTGAGAGCAGAAATATAAAGGCTATAGTACAAGATGCAGACCACTCATCAGCATTAAGAATCAGAAAACCAGATTGGAATTCACAAAGAAATATAGAGATGAGCCACAAAAGTTCTGGAAACAAGATAAACCTCTAACAAAGGCCAAAATGTGGAGAAAGAAAGGATGTGATCATGATCCGAAACATACAAGCTCATCTGTGAAACATGGTGGAGGTAGTGTCGTGGCTTGGGCTTACATGGCTGCTTCTGGAACAGGCTCACTAATCTTTATTGATGATGTAACTCATGATGGCAGAAGCAGAATACATTCAGAAGTTTACAGGAACAAGCTGTCTACCAATTTACAGAGAAATACATTCAATATTATTGGATGAACTTCATCATGCAGCAAGAAAATTATCTAAAACTCACTAATAACTCAACAAAGGACTTTATAAGGGGTGGGGGTGGAAGGTTTTAGACTGGCCAAGTCAATCACCACACATTAACCCAGTTGAGCAGGATTTCTCCTCCTGATGAGTAGACTGAATGGAGCAGCCATTTACTTTAATTTACTTCAAGACTGATCTGTTCCTATACTTTTGCTCACCTACAAATTGGATGGGCTGATACAAAAGGCTCTGTGTTTTATGTTGTTTCGCACGACTAGATGTAAAAACCAGGAGATAAAAGCTAAAACTCTCATCTCGTGTCCATTGTTTGATCTCAAAACCCAAACGCCTTTGGTATGGAAGTATTTTGCGGACTATTTTCTAAACTGATTGCAAATTGTATTGTATCGTATACAGACTCGGCCAAAATTCAAAGGGAATTGCAACTCCCTTTGCATTTGCATTTGCGATGCCTTGCACAGAAACCTGTCAGTGTTGGGACTGGGTGTATAGTATGGGGTGTGTTTGTATTTGGAAGTGATGCGAATCACAGTCGACAGCCAAGAAGGAAAATGTGCTGATTGAAGGCAGAATGTAGAATTTGTAAGGTAAAAATGTCACATCGAGCAGGGTCTGCTAACAACCTTCACAGGCATACTGGAATTATCCATCCAAATTTGCACATTTTAATGTACTTTTTTTTTATTTGTTATATGGCACACCGTGGTCCGTTTTGAATGCAATTTCTTTGGAATGGTTTGTGTTTCGGACAGTTCGATATAAATAAAATGTTCAATACATGTGTAATAGTGTTTGATGTTTTCACGTTATTTAAGGTTTTTATACCATCCATAATGTAAAATTGTGGTATTTGAGACACTGTAAGGCTTAGAATAATTACACTTAATAATTTAAGTGATATACACTATGTGCACACATACCAATCATAGGTTAAAACCTTTGCTACATTTGGCTGAATTATAAAAGAAAGAAGTAGTACTAAATGATGAGCTGTTTGGGAGCCGAAAGAGCCGGCTCTTATTGCTGAGCTGGGCCAAATGATCTGGCTCAAAAAAAACTTCTTGGCCGTTGAGCGCAAGGCGCTCTGAAACGCGGTTGACTGTGTGTTTGGACGCTATGTACAAATACAAACACATCCTCCCCCATATACTACCACCCCCAACACTGATTCGGTTTCTGTGCAAGGCATTGGAAATGCAAATGCTAAGGGAGTTGCGATTCCATTAGAATTTTGGCAGGCTGCATATGCCACGCCGAGGACGTGAAATCGCAAACGGGGTAATTGCTATTGCTATTTCGATATGACAGGGTCACAACTCGTAAGACATGGGAAAAATGGACTTTGATTTTCCATTTGAAATTTGGCAGCCATTGCACGTTCGTGTAAATGAAAATGCAACGGGTAATGCGCGATTTGAATTTAGAAAACGCAACTGCAAATACAATTTGGAATTAGTTTTGAAAATAGTCCGTAAAACACTTCCATACTTTCTGCTACAACACAAACACATGGACTGGCCTTGCCATTCCAATAGTTTCAGAGGGGACTATATAAGAGTTCACATTTGAAACATTAAACAATTCATACGAGTAAGTACCGAATTCACAGTATGACATAATAAAGAATTTACACTACGAGGTAATAAAGAATTGACACTGAGTTAATCAAGAAATTACATTATAAGATAATAAAGAATTTACACTTACACGGTATTACAAATTAACACTATGAGATATTAAAGAATTTAATCTATGAGGTAATAAAGAGTTGACACTATGAGATAATAAGGAATTTACAGTATGAGGTAATAAAGAATTGGCACTGTGAGGTAATAAAAATTTATACTATGAGATATTAAAGAATTTAATCTATGAGGTAATAAAGAATTGGCACTGTGAGGTAATAAACAAACTACACTGAGATATTAAAGAATTGACACTATGAGGTAATAAACAATTGACACTGAGTTTATTAAAAATTTGCACTTAGAGGTAATAAAGAGCTGACACTATGAGATATTAAATAATTTAAACTATGAGGTAATAAAGAATTTACACTATAAGGTATTGAAAATGTATGAGGTAATAGAATGTATCTATGAGGTAGTCAACACTATGAGGTAATAGAATGTATCTATGAAGTAGTGAACACTATGAGGTAACAGAAAGTATCTATGAGGTAGTGAACACTATGAGGTAACAGAAAGTATCTATGAGGTAATGAACACTATGAGGTAATAGAATGTATCTATGAGGTAGTGAACACTATAAGGTAATAGAACGTATCAATGAGGTAGTGAACACTATGAGGTAATAGAATGTATCTATGAGGTAGTGAACACTATGAGGTAACAGAACATATCTATGAGGTAGTGAACACTATGGGGTAATAGAATGTATCTATGAGGTAGTGAACACTGAGGTAATAGAATGTATCTATGAGGTAGTACAGATCTATAAAAGCTATATTACAGAAGATCTATAACAGATGTGCATGATGATGTCATAACTGTCATAACTATGAGGTAACAGAACGTATCTATGAGGTAGTGAACATGAGGTTCACTACGGGGCGGCTGTGGCGCAGGTGGTAGAGTGGATTGTCCACTAATCGTAGGGTTGGCGGTCCCGGCCCGGGTGACTACACATGCCGAAGTGTCCTTGGGCAAGACACTGAACCCCAAGTTGTTCCCGATGGCAAGCTTGCATAGCACCTTGCATGGCAGCTCTGCTACCATTGGTGTGTGAGTGAATGGGTGAATGAGACACAGTGTAAAGCGATTTGGATAAAACGTTCCCGATCGGGCTTAAGGTTTGAGACTCGCCTCGCCGTATCCTCCCGTTTCTCTGTCATTTTGCTTCATGTCTCGCTCTGCAGCTGACTGACGACAAATAACACCATGTGTTTATTTTTACTGCATGCGCAACTGGATTGGACCCTTTTGGTTTTTTTCGCATTGCCAGAGGTTAAATATTCAAGTGGAATGAATAGGCGTTAATGACATTGTTCGGTTCAAAATATTGGACCACCTGAAAAAACTGATCATAAACTTGTCCCATGTGGTGTTTTACCTGCCCTGGGCATTCAGGGTTAGGTTAGGTTACATACAAATATCATTGTATGATATTTAGAATCATACAATAAACTCATCACTGCAATACTGTTCTGTGACTTCCATACCAGGTTTAAATTATATTCTAAAAATCTCTGAAACACCGCTGCCCTACTTCCAGGGTGAAATAAACCCAGTGACATTTATGGCGACCGTAAACACACCATTTTGGCTGCTAGCCATAAGACCGCATCCCGAATAATTTAACCACGATCACTTTATTTCCAGTCAAATTAGACTGATTCGGTTCACCGATGCCATATGCAGTGCGATATAAATGCACGGTCTCTACACACAGATGGTCTAAATACAGGGTTCATACTGCAGAGCACAACTGGGTTAAATACGCCTGCGCTTCAACAACGACTGATCGATTTACTTTATTATGCAGCACGAATCAATCAACCCACAAGCAGCCTCTGCACAAAAGAGACGTCCAGTGTGCAAATCAAGTGTCCGAGACAAGCCAAGGATCCATGTTAAAGGCGGCGCTGACGCGTGATAGATTATTAGTAAGATAACTGATTGTTATCAAAACTGTTAATGAGTTATACCGGTGCATTGAGTTGAATTTCTGCTAATGCAACTGTCCTGTAACAGCAGTGGTGCTGTTGTGGTCTATGGGGTTGAGGAATTGATCGATTGGCCCTGAATCAGCCCGAGGTGGTCCGAATAAGACAAAGTGATCGGCGTTTAAGTGAACAGCTGTACATCTGGGAACAGTGGACCGACGCGCCAGTGAAATGTGTTCATTTATTATGACTAAGTTGCTGTATGAGGGAAAACATTAAGCACAAAAAAAAATCTTCTCTATTCTGCGAAACCGCAACAACGGAGACTCATACACGTACGTACATCAGCCGACCGACAGATTGATCCGAAGCCCAGAGGAAACATGTTAGCCTTACTAATGCTGACGCATCACAAAATGGACAACTTTTTTTCTTTCTTTTTTTTTTTAACTGGATCACAAAAGGGAAGGTCTAGTGTTTTCTCTGGGCACACGCTAATTTGATAAGTGAAAGTGCAGCATCAATAAAATGAAATACAGAATCAGATTACCATAACTTGTCCAGTGCTGACTTTCGCTCTACACGTTATCAGACACAGGATCTAGAGGTCCTGATTGAAGGTTCTACCAATCGCAGACACTGTTACTGCTGCAAAAGAATTGCATCCTTGTATATGAAAATTTACTACCACATAACAGCAACAATAAAATCCAAATCAGACCCTCCTGCGCTCGGGTGCGCACTTGATTATTAATGCCTGACTCATTCGCAGGACCCTGGATGTCGCCATGGTAACCAGGCTCAGGTGCGATTGTGAATTATGACGTCACCTTAACTGAAGTCGTCGTTTTGGAGCGCACTACCTCATAGATAACCGTAGCGCTGATTCATATTCATACTAAAAGCGTCCATTTCAATATTATGAGGATTTTAACAAAGAAAGATAAAGTATTTTCACATTGACGCGAGCCAAGAATCGACGCGTGCACCATTGCCAAACTGATCTGATCTTAAGTCTCTTATGGTCTCAGGTTTGACTCCTGCCTTGCATTCATAATAATCTCATTGCATTTGATCACGATAGCGCCATGATGTTGTACTGCATGTACTGGGGAACTATATTAAGAAGCGTCACCCAGAAGAGGATGGTGAGTCTGGGTGCTCTCACGGCCTCTTCCTCATGATGTCTCAGGGAGTTTTCCCTTGCCGCCATCGCTCATTACGCAGATCTAGATCGACTTCCTGCGTCATGAGTGTGTCCGTTGCTAAAAGCACTATGCAAAAAATGATTGGAAGTGTGAGTGATTTGCGGCATGTTGAGAAGATCTGATGGAGGTTATCGGGTTATCCAGAGCACATCATTTTCTCTGTGAAATGGTGAAGGGGTGCGCGGTGCTAGACGTTCATTTAAAAGCAGTAGATATTTACGATTTGGTCTTCTTCTCTGGCTAACCCAAGTTTGGTAGGCAGTGGAATGAGCTCGGGGCCTGTTTTTGTGAGTGCACATGGTCAAGTAGACATGATGATGATGATGCTTTAAGTCTAAGCTTGGACAGAACAACATAT
>JAOUWY010000027.1:4098343-4109072 GCA_025728095.1 Prietella phreatophila
ACACACACACACACACACACACACACACACACACACACACACACACACACACACACACACACACACACACATTGCCCACACTATGACTGAGAATGACTCATGATGTTATCACTGAGAGAAACAGTGAACAATCTGTTTCCAAGACAAGAAGATTCATTAGCATAAGGCTTTTGAGAGTTGAAGCTGCGCCAGCTTTGCTGTCCGCCAAACAAACTATGTAGAGTTCAGCCTGCCATTAACGTGACCCGAGCTTGACCTGAATGAACTTAAAACAACAATGGTTTGAGTCCTACTGTCATCAAAGGTGGTATGGGTTATGTAACATAAATGATTCAGATATTGCGTGTTTGTGTTTGCAGGAGATCCTGCCCTCACATGCAGAGGCAGAGATAAACCAATGAGGAGGCTGCTGCATCACAACAAAAGCTGTCCACTCTGTGACTAATCTGTTGTGCTGAAGTATCTTCTGTTATCATGGCTAAGAGTTCAGAGGTTAAAGTGGCTGTTTTTGGAAGAGCTGGAGTGGGGAAATCAGGTAAGAGTGAACTCTTTTGAAAAGACCTTTTTTTTTTTTTATTTGGTCCAATAAAAAATGCCAATAAAAGTATAATTTTACATCAACGACAAAGACCATGAGCATTTGTTCCAAACACAAATTTGACATGTTTTGAAGAAGAGAAAATTCTGTTATTCTTGAGAATAAGAAACGAGTGTGACAGTCAGCGTCTCCAGAAAAACTGTGACTGATTGTGCAAGATGCTCAATAAAACTCACAGCTCATTTCCTTATAAAACTGCACTAATTGTACTGGAGACTACTATTTTAATTTAAATTTTTTTTTAATTTGTCAGACCAAATGTTGACTTTGTTTCATTTACTACTGTTTACAGATTATTACGGTATTTTTTTTTTAAAAAGTAGAAACATTTAATTCAATTATCTTGAAGGCATCTTTGCTCTACAGCATTTCTTTGCGTGTGCTTTACACAGTACTGTATTTTGTCAAACCAACCCAATACTTAGCTACAGCTTTTGTCCTGTTTTGGTTTGGATTTTTAAAACATAATGCATTTTCATGATATCTTTCCTGGTTAACAGCAACCCCGTCAGCATAAATCTCACAGAAGAAACCATATTTCACCATTAGTAAATTGAATTCGAATATGTTTTTAGTTTTATGAAATAATTTTAAAATGCTTTAAAATAAGCATATTTTAATGAATTAATGTCAGCTGCATCTACACATGCCCTTGCTTTCCATGAGAGCAACCATTTTCTCCACCATGCCATAATGCTTGTGTGGTAGGGGTGTGGCTTATGAACTCGATTTGCATATGGTCTGAGGAACTTTAAAACGTGTTATAGAGGGGTTGTTTCCAATATCTCTTGTTTTGTGTTGGTTTTCAGACCTAGGTCTATTGTGTTATGAAATGTTTTTTTTTTTCTTTTATGCGATTATGTATCATTTCTCTAAAGAAATTCTTAGTTCACCTTCTTTGCGTTTCTCAGTCAGGTGTGTGATTTCTGTGTGTGTGTGTGTGTGTGTGTGTGTGTGTGTGTGTGTGTGTGTGTGTGTGTGTGTGTGTGTGTGTGAATAACTTGGTTAAGTGGTCATGACTCATGCTGAGTTCTGCCAGTTGTGTCTTTATGAAGACTGGTGTAAGTGTATGTTCTTTTTAGATCACTACTTCTGGTTCGAACAGCATTAATATGTTATTACCAGTTTAGCAGAAGTGATGATAAATGACTCGAGAAATCAGATGTTTCCAAATGATAACAAGTAACATATACTTTTTTTATATATTGTTTAGATTTACACAGTTTATCTAAGCCCTCTTTTCATGAAATAAACAAGATTGATGTAAAAGAAAGTAGCAAACATTTGATTGACTTGTTTGATTTGCCCAATATTTAACCATTGAAATCAAGTAGGTTTTATTTCAAATGACGACGTTGAATATTTAAGTACATTTTGTACTAACTGCTGTAAATGTTTCAATGAAACGCATCTAGGTTCAGTGAACTTTACTCATGACTTTTTGGAACAAGATGGAAGATGATTAAGATGTAGTTGGAGTTACTCCCTTGAGGTAAACCCTACTTGATATAATAAAGCTAATATAACTAAATAAAAACAGCAAGTAACTGTTACTACAAAATATACGTCTGCATGTACATGACATAAACATTTAATTCAGTGCAGATGTGTAAAAAGCTACTGCCACGGGTCAGTGTACTACAATAAAAAGATGGTTAAAATGAATTATTTGCTTCTGTTTTGGGGAAAGAGAACCAGCTTCTTAAATCGCAGCCAGGTACAAACATAAATACCTGTGACCGGTTACAAACGTATGTCAATTAATAGCAATTAATAGCACTACTGGCATTGTTAGCACCCCACTTTAGAAAACAATGCATTGACTACATGGAAACTTTAAACCCCTAGTGAGTGTGCAAGTACTTAAAATGAGTTCGATGTTGAATGACACTTCTTTGTACTCTTTTTTTGTAATTAAAATGTATTTTATAAGCCATTGTTTATTTCTTTATTTATTAATTTTTAGTTTTCTATTCATTACATGGCTATTCTTAAAGATACTGTTCTTACTGGTCTGTTTATTAGACACTTTTCCTGCCAGCAGATTAAGTGCATACGAGTAGAATTAAAGCAATGTATAGCATTAATGATGGGGGAGAGAGAGAAAGAAGGAAATAGAGAGAGAGATCTGTCAGTATGTAGTGTGTTTTAATAGCAACAGTGGAGAGAAAGGGTGAGAGTTGCTCCCAAATGGCATGAAACTTGCCAGCAATCACAGTGCAAACAGCTCTGTATGTAGTAGGAAGTTATTAAAATGCTAGACGTCTAGACTTTCATTTGGGTGATAGAATTTATGTTATTTACAGCTATGCATTTGCATTTCATTTATTTGGCAGACATGTTTATGCAAAGCAACTTAAAACAGAAAGAGTCCCGGGTTCCATCCTGAGCTCCAGGTCCACCTCAAGCATAAAATTGCACTGTGTGGCAAACCCATATGTGCTTGTTGAACATCCTATTCCAGATTTAGTCCGTCGTTGCTGTTATAATAAGCGCCACTCTTTTTGGAAGGCTTGCCACAAGATTTTGGAGTGTGATTGTGGGGATTTGTGACCAAAGAGTATTAGTGAGATCAGATACTGAGGTGTCGGTGTTCCAGTTCATCCCAAAGGGGTTCACTAGGGTTGAGGTCAGGGCTCTGTGCAGGACACTCGAGTTGTTCTACACCAACCTTCACACACCATGTCTCCATGGAGCTCGCTTTGTGTACAGGGATGTTGTGATGCTGGAACAAGTTTTGGTCTCTTAGTTCCAGTGAAGCGAAATTGTAATGTTACAGCACACAAATACATTCTATACACCTGTGTGCTTCCAACTTTGTGGCAACATTTCGGAGAAGAACCACATATGGGTGTGATGGTGAGGTGTCCACATACTTTTGACCACACAATGTATGTTACAGGAGCTGGCGCAGAAGTTTCAACTAATCAGAAACCAAAATAAGACAGTTTTGTTAAGAACAGAGAAAACTGAGAGTCCTGTAGATTACTTAAGAGTCGTAAATTGATTCTTTCTGATGTCTGTGATTACCGTCATCAATCAGCTGGTCAGTGTCCCGTATTCTAATATAATTCACAGGGGGAAAAACAGGAACCAGTAACATTATTCATGCAAACATTTCAGGTTATATTGCTGGCCAGTGTTTAGAGTTTGCTAGAGGTCTTATTTAATGATTCATAATAAGCTGGTATGCGTGTGGGAAGCTTTTTAGATGAATTCAGAGTTCAAACTGACTTGTTTCCAATGAAACAATTGAAAGATTAAAGGAAAACAGCTTTGCTTCTGGTCTGTGTAACTAGCTGACAGCACTTTGTTCCATTCCTCTCTCTATAGTGCTGTTTGGTACTCTGAGCAAGCCTGCAATTTTGCCTAGATGTTAGTCCAGCCATTAGGAGGGAATGGATCGCCTGTATTCATATCTCAAATGGTGATGTGAGGAAACTACTCAAACTCTGTGTTCAGTGCTGTGCAACAGATTGATGATATTTGCACCAAGGTGTATGTTTAGTATGCTTATTCTTCACCTAAAGTATCAGCATGTAGTAAGAGTTCTGTCGCTGTTTATCTGGTCAGCCTTCCTTCGTACACGTACACTTCGTACACCCAGATGAGGACGGGATCCCTTCTGAGTCTGGTTCTTCGCAAGGTTTCTTCCTCACATCATTTTAGGGAGTTTTTCCTTGCACCGTCGCCACCGTCTTGCTCATTAGGGATAAATTCACACACTTAAAATCTGTATCCCCTGTTTATACCTTTCTGCAAAGCTGCTTTGAGACAACGTCCATTGTAAAAAAAACTCTATACAAATAAAACTGAATTGAATTGAGTAATCTGACTACTATGAAATATACTGGTATTTTTAAAAATGTATCTATCTTTCGATTTATCTATCTATTTCTCTATTGACTGATTGATTGATTATATGTGAAACACTGTTGTTCTTCACACTTATAGTATTTGTGTGCACATGATCCTTCAGTAAAGTATGTAATGGAGATAATGTTATTTTACCTTATATAATTTCCTTACCTTCTTGTGAGGTGATCTACTTGTGAGCAGCTTACTAAAACATTTTGAGTGGGAAAAATCAGGAACATGATACATAGTCAATAACGACTCCATAGTAAATCATGACGTAAAATTCGAATCCAAATGCAAATCAAATGAAACCTGCACCGAAGTGATTATAAGAGACACATTTTGCGATCTTATCCTACTGTATGTGAAAATGCAGTTGTTTCTCCAGATCTCTACGTGCCCTCAAGCATATTGTAACTCCAAGTCTAGTAGTTGTAGCTTATCGCATTGTATCTGGTGTGCAGATGGAGGGGATCTAGGGCTCTGTGTGTATGTATTGGCAAGAGATATGCAGTACAACATCTGAGTTAGCATAGCGTATGAATACTATCTGTACTGCACAGTCAGTTATTGTAAGCAATCTGTAAGCAGTTGAAGAGCAGGAGAGATCGAGATAGGGTTTTTAAAAAAAAAAGATTTTACCATCAGAGAGAGTTAAAGGAGAAAGATTTCTTCAAAGCAACCAGGGTCCTGTACTGATATCATCCCATAGCTACAAAGATGAAGATTTCATTTTACGAAAGCCTTTCCTATTATGATCTTATCAAGTGTGTAAAGTAGGCTTGAAAACCTGAACCTCCTCTAAATCCTGGACTTTGCTCATAAGACAAACAGAGGCAAGAATTCTGTTTAAAAATTTTTTTATTTTCTGTGGATTGGGGACCTAATAAAAGCATATTTCTGCTTCAGATATACAGCAATGATCCTACAGTACCTTTCTCTCCCCTCTCACCTCTAAGCCTGGTAATAAAGATAATAAAGGCTTATAATTGCTTGGCTGTGTAATTGCTGCTGGTAATGGGTCCATCTGCCACTTAGAAATGCGTGTCTCCGTCTTTGCATCTACACACGGATAGCAAATTAAAGGATAAACCAACACAAAGTGTCTTAGTAAGGTGTTCGGACAGCACATGCTCATGGAACAGCTTTAATGGCGCAGATTTTGTAACAGTACTGTAAGTATGAACATCACACTGAAAGAAAGACTCACTGACTTTACTTAATTCAAATGCATACATCGGGTCCATGTGATTCAGTTGTCTTCCATTAACACAATTTGTTTTCGTACATCCAGCAGAATTTTCTCACATGTATTTTCGAATAACATCTGACTCCATCTGATATTCAGCAACATCCACATTACCGCTACACTATTCTACTGCACGTTTTAACCTTGTTAATTTAATTCTGTAGTTGTAGTTCCCCATCTGTGAGATTTTATAATGTAATTGGTTTTACAATACTATGTGAATTGATCACACTCACTCTACATAATTCAATGTAGTAATTAGACACTTGTTCGAATTACGTTTAGTATAAGCAATGAAATCACGTTTTGATAAGAAACGTAATATTTTAATGTAAACTATAACGTAATTTGCCTGACGACGTATTCCATTTTTTTTTCCCAGTGCATTCTTCCAAAAGATGCATCATCAAAACAGCTACCAAATGCAAATTCAACACTTGGAATCAGTTCCTGACCTTTTATCTCCTTAATTAGTCATGAAATAATGAGGGAACAGGCCACACTTGGCTATGAAACTGCTTATCAGTCGATTGTCCAGTTACTTTCGAGCCTGTGAAAATGGAGGGACTCATTTTTTAAAATTAAAGCTGAAATTCTACACTTCAGTCACGATTTGATTGATTCATTTCAAATCCATAGTGGTAGTGTACAGGGGCAAAAATACTACAACAACAACAAAAAAAACGTTACTGTCCAAATACTTATGGACCTGACTGTGTACTCACAAAAGCAAAGAAATGTTGGTTGTTTTAATTTGACCATTGTATTACTATAACGTCAAAACTCTTTTGTCCTCTTTTGTTAATGCACCCGAACTACATGGGGACTCGGATCTTTCCAGAAAATTCAGTGCAGCCTAGAGTTTGTTGTTTCTTCATGTTGTATAGTCACACGCAGAGTACAAGCACATTTAAGGTATTGCAAACACTTTAAAATCATTAAAACCTTCAAGACTGTGAATAATGGCATCACATGGCATTTATTGATCGTGAAAGGACTCAGTGGACCAACGGCAGAATGCCTTACAGTGAAAACACAGCGTTCTGAAACCACCTTGCAACCCAAGGAAAGCGATCTGCGGTGATGAGAGATAAGCAAAAAGGCTCTTTGCGAGGCAGAAACATTAAAACCACTTGTAAATGAATCCATTATACCTTCTACACAATGTACCTGGGTAATATCTTTTAGAGGAAATTGAACATCTCAAAGTAATGGCATTGGTGATTAGATTGGACAATTTGCTGCACTGCTTTCTGACACGGCAGACGGCGAGGAAAGAAAAGCCGACGTGCTGATGCCTGGGTATGGAGAAAGAGGGCAATTAATATGATTTCTGGGGAGCTTCTGTCTGCTAGGTCCTTACACTGCGCTATTAAGCATTGCAGTATAAAGTAAAGGGAGACGTGTTTTCGCTATGTGCACTAGTATCACGTTTAGTGATTTAAATATATTTTAAATATCCTCCTGGAATTTTTTAGACTGAGCCAAATTGATTCTTCTGTTCATTTGAAAGGCTCCTGATTTATTTATTTATTTTATTTTGCACCATGTGGTACTATTAATACTTAAGAGTTCGGTTGTCTATTATAGCTATCATTATTCCAATTATGGCAAAAATGTGAATTATTTATTAATGCACAAGTGTCAAATGTGTATCAGGGTGTTGATGAATAATAAATGTTAATACAATTATCCAGTTAGCCAATCATGCAACAGAGCAATGAGGGAAAAATGTGGTCTCATTGACTTTAACCATGGCATGGTTGTTGGTTGCCGTGCGGCCAATTTCAGAAATTTTTGATCTCCTGGAATTTTGACACACATGGTGTGAAAAACAAAAAACATCAGCTGTTCAGTTTCAGCGACCCTGTGCCCACTGTAGCCTCAGTTTCTTGTTCTTGGCCGACAGGAGTGGACCCTGATGTGGTCTTGTGCTGTTGAAGCTCATCTTCCTCAAGATTCAAATTGCTCTGTGATGCTTTTCTGCTCACCACGGTTCTAAAAAGTGGTTATTTCAGTTACTATATCCTTCCTGTCAGCTCAAACCAGTCTGGCCATTCTCCTCTGACCTCTCTCATCAACAGAAGTTACTGTTAAACTTTACTGTTGCTTTACTGTTTAAAAGGGTATTAGAAATTGTGTTCTGCACAATGTCTAGTAAAAAGTTCTCGTGTATATCAGGTAGTAACTGCACGTTTCTGAGCCGTGCATGTAAAGGTTTAGTTTTGTTACAAATAGATATTTCCACTTGATTTTCTGTTACATGCACAATAATTATTGAAGCAAATGATTTCACTTTTTATAACAGCCTTTTTATAACAGCTATTACTAGCGGTCCTAGAATTATTACAACAGATGTAATATAATGTAATGTAATGTAATGTAATATAATATAATGTTTGGAGCTTGGGAATATCATCATCTGTAGGATTAGATACAATAAGAGCTGCGGAGCAAATTAATGACTGTGTTGAACAACAACTTCAACACACACCCAGTGCACCTGTTTTTATACTCAGAGACTTCAACCACTGCAAACTGGAACTGTCCTAATCTGGTTTTGAACAATATGTTAAGTGCACCACAAGACACAATAGAACTTTAGATAAATGCTATGGGAATGTAAAAAAAGGTGTATAATGCAAACTCAAGGGTCCCTCTACACAGTGTACCCTTTTCCAACATATAGGACAGTCTCAAAGAGTTTTAAACCCATGACTAAAGACACGTTAGTGTGCTCAGAAGACAGTACTGAGTCTCTGAAAGGCTGTTTCTTATGGGATTTCTGTTCCAGTGGGAATTTTTTATTTTTTTTTAGAGTTATGATATTGGTGAAACTACTGTACAGAAGTAATAACTTACTATGTACATTTCAGTATAGATAATGTGGTTACTAAAAAACAGGTAATTATTTATTTACCAAAATAACAAACTTTATATCACAAAGGCGATAAAGGATTGTATTAACAGAGGACAAAAAATTGCTTTTAAAAATCATGATCGTGCAGCGCTAAAACCTGTTCAGAAAGAACTGAATCAGGTGCTTAAAGCAGCAAGGAAAAAAAAATAAAAAATTATTCTAGACAAGAATTTTCACAAGATTAAGCCCCAAAGGATGTGGAATTCAATAGAAAATCATAACAAATATGCAACCAGCAAAGAAGAGGCTTTTTACCACTGATGATTTACAAAAGGCAAAGGACTTGATCTATTTTTTCCCCTTTTGTTTGATACCCATAACTTTGATTATGAATGTAAATCGGAATTGAACTCTATGATCATTTCCGATCTTTTGGAGAACAGGTTGATGATTGACCCCGACCACCTTCAGTTGTTATTCAAACATATGTGCCCTAAGATGTTTGCTGGCCCTGATGGTATTTCAACCTTTCTTTTAAAGGTCTGTGCTGAGGAACTGAGCCCTGTCCGGTGCTCTATATTCCAACAGTCTATTGATTCGAAAACAGTCCCAGCCCTTTGGAAAAAAGTCTCTCATAACATTCCTGTGCCAAAAATATCTCACTCCTCTGAAAATAATGATTTTAGACCAATCGTTCTCACGTCAGTGATGATGAAGTGTTTTGAGAAGTGTATGGCGTCGATGCTAAAAGCAGATGTTAACAGTAAATCATATCCATTTCAGCTTGCTTATTGACAAGGCAGACGTACAGGTGAGGCCACTGATACTTGATAATAAGAATTGGCCTTTTCAGCCAGACTCTCACTTCTATTAGTGATGTTCAATGTGTGCATTTTAAAGACAGTTGTAACTTCTTGTGTGAACCCAAATCTATTTAAAGCCTATAGTTTTCACTCTAAACTTCTGTGGGACACAAAATGGTTTCTTGCTTTCTCCATGGCATTTATGAGTAACAGTGTTAAGAGATACCAGCGTCTCCTCATGCTAACTGTCTGACGACTGTAGTCATTTTCAATGCCTGGTGGAAACTAAGAAACTGAAAAATAAAGAAAAGAATTGGAATAATTTAATTACGTGACGACCCTGACCGAGGTAAAGTGGCTGATGAAGATGAATGAATGGATGAATCATTGAATTACAGTGAAATGTCTTAATATATTGAAGTAAAAAATATCCCTGGGTTCATCAATACAAAGTATTGTATGTTCACTCTTTGAAGTCATTCATAATTGGACAGATAATTAAAAGTCATGAACTTGACTTTCTTTTAGTGCCTCAAGAAGTATGCCTGGGCAGAAATGGTTTTCTGTCCTTTTCTTATTATAAGTGAATCACCGACCCATTTTTAATGGACCAAACAGAGTAATTTTCTGTTTTCCTGTCGGTTCTACAGTCTTACTCTATTCTTCAACATGTTTTATTTGCTGGAGCCTTTAGTATCCATATGGATGTTCTGACAGATCATATGCCTATTTGTTTTGTAACTTCCTTGATCAAAAGCTTTTTCTCCTGCCTCTCATACCTTCTTCTTACCAATTTTTAGCGGAGATGTGAATGTATAATAATGTTTACCTAGTGACACCTAAGACTAGTTCAAGCAAAAACAAAGAAATAAAGTGAAGATCATATTTCATGTAACCTTTTGTGGGTTTGCTCCAGTTTCCTCTGCATACTCTGGGTTTCATCCCACTGTACTGGTAGCTTTACTGGTGTGTGAAATGTCCTGCGATGGATTGGTGTCCCATCCAGCTATGTGGGTCCCTGCCTTGTGCTCAGTGTTTCCAGGATAGGCTACAAATTCAGTGCAACCTTGAACAGGATAAAGCGTCTGCTTACTTATTAACCTAAATAAGCAACATCCAATTGCTTTTTCCACTGTAGATACACAGTATGCAAAAATATACTAACCATCACAGTCATATGTGTTTGTAGAACATCCCATTCCAGATTTAGTCCACTTCTGTGTTTGCTAATTTAATAACCGCCACTCTTCTGGGAAGACTTTCCACTAGATTTTCTAGCGTGATTGTGGGGATTTGTGATCATTCAGCTACAAGAGTATTAGTGAGATCAGGTACTGAGGAGGTCTGGGGTGCAGTTGGTG
>JAOUWY010000027.1:4196844-4211822 GCA_025728095.1 Prietella phreatophila
CATCATCGAGGCTGTGATTGGCTGTCAGCCGCGACGCCTGTAGGGGGCGTGACACAGCTGCGCCAACTATAACACCAGCGGCGCGCGCTCTCACACATACACTCACACAGTGCACGCACCTCAGTTACAGAGAGGGCGCGCGAGCGAGCGACAAGAAGCGATCCCAGGCGAATCAAACAAAGAAGAGAAAATGAAATCCGTCTACCAGCTGCTCAGCCTGCTGTTCGTGTTCAGCAGCTTGCGCCTGGACGAGCTGGAGGCTTGCTCATGCGCGCTCACGCACCCGCAGGACGCCTTCTGCAACTCTGATATCGGTAAGAACAACAAGCGCTTTCTATCGCACTCACACGGACCTTTAATGAGGACTTCGGGTGCGTTTCTGAACTTACAGAACCACGTGGAAGTCAGTACGGGACTATGTGTGTATATGTATGTGTGTGTGTGTGTGTGTGTGTGTGTTTTGGTGCATGGTATAGAGAAGCACGCGCCGGGTAGTGCACCGGGTTTTTACCGCGTGAGATGCATTCAGCAGGTTGTTGTGGGGGGGTAAATAAATAAATCGCTCCAAAACGCGTCCCTGTGCACTACCACTCGCTCACTACGCACTTAGGAAAAGTTAGAGTGCAGTTGCGCCTTGCGGCCGGTGGGAGGGAAGAGTTAACGGTCGCCATGGCAACACGGCCACGGCGCTGGCACAGAGTTGTTTTTTTTTTCTTTTCCTTTCTTCTTCTCTCCACCAGAACAAATGGGCGCCTTCTGAGTGATAAAGCGGGCTGATCATTTTACCATTTGATCCTTTTTGACCAGCCATACACTAGCTGTTTACACTGAAGGACATCTGGACTGTCCTGTGCACAGCATCATGAGCACAGCATCATGAGCACAGCATCATGAGCACAGCATCATGAGCAGCTAGTATATCAGCACGTGCCAAAGAAATGCATGTTAACACGAATGTTAAAAGGGGATTGTAATATCACAGCACTGAACAAGCACGCTGTGAGTGTCTAATCCGACCGTGTGTTCAGGTTCGATCAGACCAGAGCAGACAAAGCTTTTATATATGGTATAGAAACAGGCAAAACTGACTTTCTGACCAGCACTTTGAATGTTTTGTCCCCTTGTATCAGATGCCAAGACGATCAGACAGAGGTGTGTGGAGTTGTATTGAGAGATCCAGTCTCCGATGCAGCTCTGAAAACGAATATGTGGCTGGTCAGATTGAATAGAACATAATCCATATAGTTGACATTGAAAAAAAATTTTAATTTTATTTATTTTTTTTAATTAAAAGATAATTTCCTTGTTTATAACCGAATTGAAAAAAACAAAACAAAAAAAAACTTTTCCTTAACTGGCAAGGACACGTTTGGATCACAATGTAAACAATCTCAGAAGGATGTTAGCACTTTTTTTTTAATACAAGAAATTGTATTAAATGAAAATCCTGATAATCACGTGTGGCCGTATTTCGAAATACATAACAAAACAGTAGAACACCACAACAGACATTCTAATGGTTTCCACTACAAATACCATTACGAACCATCAGCAAACCATTACCATTATTGGTCCTGAATGGTATCCTCTAGATATAGCATGCCACCAATAGAAGGCAACAAATTACCAGCAGAGACCCACAGGGACCATTACGATTCCCATTAAAACCAGTACAAATTCTCTGAGGGTTTCTATTGTTTTTTTTGTTTGTTTTTTTTCTTCAGCATGGCTGTTGGATGTGCAAAAACAAACTGTTCACATGGAACCGATGTTTCAGTGTACCCGGTTGAATGAATGTTGCGTTGTTGTTTAATGAGCCCCTACAGTGTTGAATCAACTCTTACAATACGTAACATCTTACGCTTTCTTGAGTTTACTGCTGGTTTCAATGGTGATATCTATACAAGCTAGCTACAGGACCTATATGAATCCACCCTTGCTATCACAAATCAGATTTCTTTCTAATAAAAATACCGGATTGAAATGCTTGTCTGGACATGGCATCCGTGCTAATCACTGTCTACTAGAATGATCCTAAAACAACATTTTTCTTTCACAAAATTGGACATTGAAACAGCTATTGAAACAGAATGGCAAAAACCCTGACATTCATGTATTATCTACCACTTGAAACCCGTAGTAACAGCACGAGTATGAGTCAGGTGCTGCAAATAGTAACGAAACGTGGAACCAAAAACAGAGAAAAATACAAGACACACTGCTCTATCTGTCTGCTATTCGTAGCTGGCGAATTTGCATAAAATTAAACGTAGCTCAACTTCGTAAAGTCACTCACCCTACCCCCTTCCCAATGCCAAGAGTTGCTTCACTCGCAGTCAGTCATGACTTCCTGCCAATTTGTTGCATCATGATACTACGGGTATGAGAGCATGGATAGAGTTTTTTTTATACATTAAAAATCAACGGGGTTGCACCCGTTCCTGCGGCTTTCAGTTGTATACAGCTCGACTCTTTATATGTGTAAAACCAATCCGTAAAACATTATGACTGAGTGCTTCTTTTCTGAAGAGGTTCTAAGCAAAAATCCTTTATATTGCTAGAACCATTACCCATCCAAAGAACCTATGATGACCCTTTTTTACTAGAGGAGCCTTCATACTTAGAAGTAGAAATGCTTTTTAACAGTTAAGTCGAGACTGACAAAAATGAAATCCTAAAGGAAGCAATTTCAGTTCTTCTGAGCAAATCATAAAGTCTAAAGCGATGGTGTGCTCTTGACACTCAAAAATTGTCACCTGGAGGAAAGGACCAACATCCAAATTCAAAAGCACACAGCTTTGAAACTCTTTGCAGCCAGGGAGCTCTTTAACTGAGATATAAATTCCACTGTCTCCCTTAGTACAGATAAATTTTATGAACATCATATGACCATTACAAAACTGACTCATTATTTAAGGGTGCGCAATAATATTTTGGCTATTTATTGGAGCCCTGGGGCTTTCGTCTGAACTTTACACCAGCAAAACCCCTCAGGTCCAAGTTGTAATAATAAGACATTACTCATGGACCTTTATTTATTTATTTATTTTGCTTGTTATTGAGGTTTGGATGAAACCCATTCGATTCAAATGATCAGTTAAACAGGTTAATACCTATAACAACTCAATAAAAATATCTTTGATTAACAGGGAAAAAAAGAAAAGATTTGACCATAAATGGTCACAGATGTATTTTAATATTATTAAAACCACCTTCACATTAGGATGCACCAATGCATAAAAAAAAAAAAAAAAGACTGAGAAAATGAACAGCAGTGGCCCAGGTTCTGTGAGAGGGGAGGGGAGGATGTTTAACCCTCAGAGTCTGGGTGTGGATGCATGGATCCTTCCCATCTTGCTCCCTGAGTGATCTTAGGCCCAGTAAAACATTTGTTACGCTGAAATCCGGCTAAAAGGTCATGACCAGGAAAACAGGAAGTATTTAATTTCTTCAACATCTGACCGAGAACACTCTTCCTTCTGTGGTTAATCACTGATGCTCCATAAGGCTCCGTGTGAAATACCAGGCGGATCCTGGTGCTCGCTTCTTTAGGTAACATGATCACTAAAGAGGAGTCTGATTGGTATAAATTCCTGTGACACGGCTCCAACCATTCCATTACATCTGCTTTAATTTGCCTAGCATACCTCTGGAACTGTCCGACAAACAGTTTGTCTGTGATGCTGCACGAAATGGTTAGCCAAGAAAATCCCTTTTTCAGGGGCCTCCATAACAACGGAATGGTTCTACATACTTATTGCATTTTTTTTTGTGCTTATGGCCGTACAGTTACCACACCGAGGATCGTCGAAACTAATGTGCTTTGAGATAAGAGGATCAATGTAGTATATGTGTCAGTGTTAGAGCACGATCCTGTTAACCTCTGCAAAATTCAGCTGTTAGGAAAACAATTTAGAAATTTATTCTGCCCCAGAGAAATGTCGGTGTCTGTTAGCATGCTAATAGTCTTATCTGATTTCAAAATTAATTACATTCAAAATACATTCTTTTTTTTACATTGGGGGAAGCAGAGCGCACATTCCCTTTACATGTGTAAACATATTTGTCAAAAATAGCCTTGCTCAAACATCTGTTGCAAGAAAGAGTACTGCATCTTCACTGACTTTCATGGTGCATCTGCAGTGCTGAAAGAAAATAAAAAGCTTCAATATCACACTGAGATATTCTCAAGCTTGAATGTTTAACATACAGTGGGACTGTTCGGTGCCTCAAATGGTAGAGGTGGATCATTAATGTCATCCTGTGCATCCAGTCCTATCCAGAAACAAGGGCATAAAACCACAGCAGAGAGAGAGATTTTGTGCGACTGAAATAGTCTATTCAATGTGAGATTCTTGTTTTAAGACCTACCATGCACCAGATTAGTGTTTTGCCCTACCCTTTGGTATTTGAGATTTAATTCATGTTAAAGAATCCCAGCCAAGGTGTTGGAGAGAGGGGCTTTGTGTGCAGAGATGTGGTTCAGACCGGACTGTACCAAATATGGAGCGTCTCTGGCAAGGACAGTCATGCAGGTTTGGGTGAAAGCCAAGTGAACAGTGAAGCATTTAAGGGTTAGGGAAGCCACAACCTATTCAAATACAAGGGGACAGGTCAAGGTACATAATTCAGCCTGAAACTAAAACGCTTTCAAATCACCAATTTTGCCTCCCTTGTATTTATTTATTTATTTTTAAATAAATAAATAAAATAAATTTTTGACTAAATTATTTACATTGCAGTAAACAATCGATGTCGCGCTTCAGGTGAAAAACGGCTGAGCTGTTTATAATGACAGGGAAATAATTTGGGTAAGCAATCCTCTACACCTCATTAATGGTCCTCATTAGGAGTTGTCTAATCATACACGGAACCTTCAAAGACTCTTTGCACAACGGTATCTGTAAAAGAGCTAGTAGAGCAATCCTCGTGAGTTATTGTACATGTGTACTAAACTTTGCATTTACAGGAACTTGTCTGTACCATACAGGTGCATTTCTCACTGCAAAATAACACCTACTGTTTACGATGTTAGCCAGATATGTATATATTGGGTGAATTACATTGGCAGGCAAGTATATCAGGAAGTATATACCTGCATTGTGTGTGTGTGTGTGTGTGTGTGTGTGTGTATGTATATATATGTATACGTATATAGGTTTAAAGGAACACGTGTAAACCGAGAGAGAGATGTCTAGAGGAATGGTAGTAAGAGATTCTTGGTACCCGGTAGATCAAATCCCAGTGTTTTTGTTTGTGAAGATTTGGCTGTTATTTTGACTTCTATTGTCCTGTCTAATGAGCAGGTCTGCTGTTTTACTCACAGGGACATCTAAACAGCATTTAATATATCCTGGCTAGAAGCAAAAACGGTTCTGAAGGCTTAACCTGTTACGGGCCTACACAGTGAAACCAATCCAAATCCCAAGAAACATGAATTCTGTTCAAGATGAAAAGAACTGTTGGTGTTAATATGGGGTAGCTCACTGGAGGTAAGAACACTATGTCCAGTGATGCGTCTCCACATGTAGCCAAAGCATCATGCTGGTTTTATCCCATTAATGATTTGAGTGGCTTTGATATTTCTTGGCTTTTATTTCTTTCCCCTTGTCCAACCTACTTGGTGAGCTTAGATGGGCAGTTATGCTGGAGAAGATGCTAGAACCTTCTGTCCTTGCTAGGGCAGGAGGAGTCAGACTTCTTTTTTTGGATTAGCCTTTGGAATGCAGGCCGTAAGGAAATGTGGGAAGGAAATTCCTACTGGGGAAGAAAAGATAACACACATCCCCTTCACTGCAAGCTTTCTCTGTCACCTCCTCCCTTTTCTCTTCTTCTCTGCCTGGTTGAGAGGAGCAGGTGAACTTCACACGCTGCCTGGTGTTTAAGAGTTGATATTCCTCTGAGACAGCAGATTCAGCCACTACAGGAAAGGCCTATTCATCTTCGCAAATGAGCCATAACGTTAGCTGCCTCCTATGGCAGCAGGGCATTTGGAACAGTCTAGAAAGACATAAACCAAGCCAGATGTTTTGTCTATGCGCCCTGTTTTTGCCGTTGTTTATATGGGTCCAGTCTGATAAGACAAAATAAATCAGATCACTGTACAGAATTGAGGCTGTTGAGACGGCTGCACTGGTTTGTTTAATCCTTTCGCGCAGGGCAGGATTTGAGAGCGAGATGGCGGAGTATTGACATGCCCTCATTCTGTGCTCTCCAAGGAGGCAGTTCTGTTTCAGAGCGACAGAGACACCTACTAAATATGTCCCAGTTTGATGATTCAAAATATGAATAAATTACGTATGATCTTATAATAACTGCTTTTTCAGGTCCACAGTTTACCTGTGCTGTACATCGTTTCACACATGCTATCCTATCAAACACATTGCACTCTTACATTGATGTATGCATGGTGCAGCAAGATCTATTCATGTAAGTTCATCATTAACCATCTCGTACGGATGCTTTGTGTGCCCTGTGTTTAATAGTTTCTTGTTAAACCTGTATAACATGCTTCTGTGTCCCATCAAATGCATTTAGAATTATAAAAAATGTACATACTGAGTGCTGAATGAACAGAGAAACTTGGGCTCGTGTCAAGTCTGCTAAGAGTTAGTCCTGCCTGTATATTAGCTTTCATGAAGTTATGGAAGTTAATAGACCTAAACCTGTTTATCGCTGCTGGTCAGTGATCGCTAACTGCTCCCTTCTTTCTGTGCTTGTGACTCAAGATGTCTGCAGGATAATAACCAGGACATGTGCTTATGTGATTCTGTTTGCAGTGATCCGAGCCAAAGTGGTGGGGAAGAAGTTGCTGAAGGATGGCCCGTTTGGCACCATGCGCTACACAGTCAAGCAGATGAAGGCAAGTTAGCCTACATGACAACGTGGCTTTATTAGACTTACACTTTAATGGTAATATACTAGTTAAGTTGTTTGTTGTTGTTGTTGTAGTAGTAGTAGTATATACAATATTTATAATCTATATATACACACACAACAGTTATACCTCTGATGTCATGTTTTGGTGAGTAACGACCCCATGTTTCTACAGTCAGGCCCAAACATATGTCACTAGTAGGCGTTCTAGTTTACAGCTGTTTGCCATGGCCGGCTAAACATCTGTGAGATTTATGTGCCGTACGTTTATTTAGCAACACTTGACAAACTATTTTTCGCAACATCCAAGTACTGTGCATTATATCTTGACGAGCAATGAATATTTCTTAGGAACCTCAAAAAACTATTAACTCCCGATTAACTACACTATTTAACTTTAGTTAGTTAGCTAGCTAGCTGCTGAGTAAATGCCTCAACATGCGGGAGCTAAATCACTTCAATAGCTAGCTAGCTGTTTCATAGCATGTGTAAACAGCAGTGATTCATGTTTTTGTTTTCTGGAAATTCCTCACTAGTAACAAGCAGTGTTACAAAATCCATATTGGCACAAAATTTCTTAATAGTTTTACCTGTAATTTTCCTGATTAACATCTAGCTACAGCGTTCTAACCAACAAACGCTAACCAAAAATTATTTACCAGTAAATAAATACTGAAACATCCCCATTTTGTCTATAAATTATGTTCCTCATAAAGAGGTCTAATTTCTTGAAAACGCATTTGATATGCGAGAGATCACCTTTCTCTTAAAATGTGTATAATGCAAGAGATGTACTGTTTTTTTTTTTTTCTGACATTGTAATAATATATAATTCGAATACAGTCTCCACCTCTATATAACACACATTTCTCTTTATGTAATATTGGCCATTTTTAGTATAATATGTTACAAGTATCAAGAAATACATCATTTGATAAACAGGGACAGGCTTTACAACAGTTTATAGACCGTTACTGAAAAAAACACTTAGCTGCGACTTGTGAAAGCAATAAAGTTATCTTAAGCGTCAACACAAATGTGCGAAACGTGTCTTTATATGTCCATTTGTCTCATTTAGACCGAATCATGACGAATGGGTAACTTTTACCAAAAACAAGATGCCTTGTTGAACAAATGTTCTTAGCTAATGGCTTTCTCATAAAGTCTCGAAGAGTGAGGGGGGAGTTTGGAGAGGGGGTGGGGGGGTTGGCCCTCCATTGCACTTCCTCTCAGTCTGTCCTTAGTTTTTTGAGAATGGTGAATCTAAACAGGGATTTCCTGTTGCCTTTTGGACAAATAATTTACGTTTGTACAACAGAACCCTGTACAAACGATTGCTTTGTCTGGAGGCTTCTGGTTCACTTGACCTTAATGAAGTAAGGGGTGGAAAAAAAAACCCTGCCAATTTCAGACAGACGCAGTTACAACCTGCAGTCCCTGCGTGCTTATATTATACGTGCATTATACATAATCGCAGAGTATTATTTCAATAATTATAGTATGAGTGTAAGTACATGTAATTACCTAACTGCATTTTTTTTTTATACCCGCTGTTGATCTAGCATTACCTCCTGCTGAAACACACACACACATCTGGATCACTTCGTGTTGGATCACTTCTTAAAGTGCAGAACCACTTTAGGTGTGATGTGTCTGTAGAAGCACTGGTTGCTTCCGGCTGATTTTCATGCAACTAAAACCTTGTTCGACGTTCTCTTTTGGCTGCTGTAGATGTACAAAGGATTCAACACAGTTCAGCATGTCCAGCACGTTTACACGGACGCTTCAGAGAGTCTGTGCGGAGTCAAGTTTGACATTAACAAATACCAGTACTTGATTACAGGTAAGTTCCCGTCATAGAACCAATGGGTTTAAAAAAAAACAAAACGATATCTAAACCCCTCTACTCAGCAGTGTATGATGCTAATTAAAATCATTACACGCAAACACCTGAATATTAGTAACTCTTCCGGAGCGCTGTCAAAGTGACATTAATGGTGAGGCGAAAGAAAAATTGACATCAATAGCCTCGGGACCAAGCATCCATTTGCATGCTCTTTGCTTCCCCTGTCTAGTGCATGCCTCTCAGTACTAAAGCAAGGTTGCTAATGGCAGCCTTTTGTTTGCCTTAAAAGCACTATCCCTCTAAACCAACGGCACACAGCAAAGATCCTCTATTACAGACATGTCCGTGCATCAAAATTCCCCACTGTTGACGTTCCCGAGCAAGGTATTGAGCTAAAACTTGCTAGAACACTTAGCCCTTTCCGTGAAAAATAATTCCCTGCGTGCATTTAACAATTGGCAGGAAGTTGGCAGGAGGGGCAGACTGGACTTATTTTAGTGTTATAAGTAGCGCATGACCACATTTTTTTCAAGCATCACAGGCAAGCAATGCTTCACTTGCTGAAAACAAACAACAGCAGAATAGTTTTTCCAGTGTGTGAATGTACATTCGGCAACGAGGCACAAGAGTATTTCTTACATAAGGAAAAGCCAAACACATAAGGTCTGGATCGTTGCTGATTGGCTAGAGAGAGTCACAAACCCATCACATACTACACAGTTCACCTCTCTCTCCCTTTTACACACACACACGCACAACAACAACAAATTTACACCATACATTTTCTTTGGGCCCATCATTGGGTGTCACTTTCCCAGGAGCTGATGTCAGTTCACTTTATGATCTTTTTATTTATTTATTTTTTTAACTCAGCCAGACAAAAAGTGTTCTTTGATCATTTGCTTGCGTTTGCTCGCCACATGACCAACGTCGTCGGAGCACACTGCACTCGAGACACCCCGATAAGATCTCGTTCCAGGCTAGTGTCTAAAATAATCTGACCATAAGGATATAAGCTACCTCAAAGGCACGGGTGCATGGTCATGGTTTTAGTCCACTGCACTGCAAAGCTCGGTCGGTGCACCTGTTGCAGAGTTCTGGATACTGTCATAGGCGATAAGCCACAAACAGCGCAAAGCTAAAAATAACTGTTAAAGGACCTTTGGAGAATTCTGATCTAACGGAGGAGAGTTTAATCGAATGGCACAGTGCAAGATTGGCCATCGGACCAGTAGATGGCCAAGTAGAATATGTACAGTAGAATATGATGAGAGAATGCATAAAATGTGCATACTCAAGTCATACCCTTGTAAAGTTTCAGGGCTGCACAAATATACTTGCGCAACTGGGTACCGGAATGGAAATGCAACCCTTTACTGTGAGTCAAATACAGTAGCATATCAAGAAGCACGAATAACTGTTCATTTATTTATTTTTTCTTCTCCATCCAAGGTCGTGTGTATGATGGAAAGGTTTATACGGGACTCTGCAACTTTAACGAGAGGTGGGAACGTCTGTCCCTCGCTCAGAAAAAAGGAATGAACCATCGGTACCAGCTGGGCTGTAACTGCAGGGTGAGTGGACACACAAGCACACACACAGATATATACACACACATTTTCTCCCGAATAACCAGAAAAATCTTCAGTCAGTTAAATTATAGTGTACACCGCAGAACTTAATTCTGTGTACCCACCCAGTGGAAAAGAGTGACTTGGGCAAAGAGCCTACAAAAACAATTAAGCAATTTGATTTAATTAGTGGTTCCATGCCAATAGTACACATACCAGCTAAAGGGCTGGCTGTGGTTCTGGTAGTAGGAGTAACACAAAAACACACACATGCAAACACATTTGAATGAAGTTTAGGAAACCAAGATTTGAGTGTACATGGGAAATTTAGTTGTCATAGCGTGTATGAAGGAAATGTTATAAACAAGCGCTAAACTGGACCATAATTACTATCCCTGCTAGTTACTGAAATATCTCACTGGCACATTGCTACATTTTAGAGCTGTATCTATACAAAGTGTCTCATTTACTAATCAGCTGCACACACACATCTTTTGAATTTTTCCACTCGTGACTGGTCACATTTTGATGCCCCCCTACAACCGTTCAAGGTATTGAATCTCCCCGGACGCCTACTGCACGTACTTATGCTTAAAAATCCAAACTTGGGAGTCCCTGATTTACTACCATCCTAAATAACAAGTACTAATTTGAGTTTTGGATTAATATCACAGGGATTAATTAACTTATTAGCTTTATAAACCATTAAATCTGTAGTGATTTCATGTATCCCTTAATGTAGACTCATTGCAATACTGAGAAACAGTATGACACATACAAGCACACAAACACACTTGTGGTTTGCACCAAAGGGTTTATAAAATGATGATCATAAAAAAACAAAACAACAACAAAAAAGTTTAATTTAGTTTATCGATATATTATTTTGCCAATTTTCTTTTCCACATCTAATCTAAGTGTACACTCCTTCTCCTTCCTGTTTATAGATTAAGCCTTGCCACTATTTGCCCTGCTTCGTGACCTCAAAGAACGAGTGCCTGTGGACGGACATGTTGTCACACTTCGGCTATCCTGGCTACCAGTCGCGGCACTACGCCTGCATCCAGCAGAAAGAGGGCTACTGCAGCTGGTACCGGGGCATGACCTCTCGCGACAAAACCAACATGAATACCACGGATCCCTGAAATAACCGGTCTTTTTTTTTTTTTAATCTATTTTCCCCCCTACTACCCATCAAACCAATCATTGTTTTTTGTTTTTTTTTTCACTCAAGTTTCCCTTCCTTATTTCCATAATATACAGGAAATAATGAAATGATTCAGATCGTGCCGAATGACAATTTTCTTGATGCCTGTGGTAGCACTTTAGAGGTAAACGATACCTGTGTTTTAATGCATACTATATTTACGCTGTGGCCCAGTCGATGTGCGTCTCTGTGGACAGCAGAGCAGTTCATGCAGTCAAAGGAGCCGTCAGTGGGAGAGACAAGAAATGAATCCGGGTATAAAAAAAACAAAACTGGTTTCAGAACGAGTAATTAGAATTTGTGCCATAAATACAGCCAAAAGTGTGACGTACGGCGTGTATAGAGAGAAACGGCCATAAAAATTCTCAAGTCATGAAAAATGATTATTCACAGCAATCCACTCCTATTACTATGACACCGTATTCCCATCCTAGACATCTCTCATGTTTAAATTCAGAACAACGTTCGTGATATTCAGATGAAAACAACTAACCGAATTCTAGAATGTTTTTTTTTTTTTTTGTCGTCTTTGGCAGTTTCTTGCCTCGCCCTTTGGTTATTTTGAGAATGCACTAAGTAAGCTTTCTAAACTGCTGCCTCGTTACCGATTCAAACATTTGGAAACTTCCATCACGCCGCACATAAAGCAATAAGTGTTACTGTGAAAAGGTCGGGTGCCTGACAGACACAGCATCACTTAACACAGCATGTGTAGAGATGATACGCCATGATGTACAGTATCACGCTCACAGTTCAATCCAGTCAGAGGACAGTGTCTGACGTAATAATTTATGAAAGCAATACTGGTCCTCCTTCAGAAGCAGTTAAGTGTTATTTTATATTATTTAGAATGATATGAATAACTGTATAGATCCACCATGTATGCTGTATAATATCTATTTATAAGTGATCCTTTTTTTTTTTTTTTGCCTGCCTCCTACTTTGTGCTGTAGTTGTTCCACTTTCCTAATATAATCTTCTGCATTCAAAGTTGATTGGTTTAAATAGTCATGAATAATAACAGAGTTATAATGTATATTTTTTACAACTCAACAAAAAAACAAAAACAAACGCATAGCAGACGTTGTGGGGAACAGTTATTTTCTTGAACAGAGCATTTAGTTTATTTTTTCATTTGTTTCTCTCGCTCTTTATGGAATAAAGCTAATTAACCATGACCCGACTAAAACCTCTGTTGCGTTTTGCGAACGTTAATATGTTTAGCTCTCCAGATTGATGTTATCTAACGGTCTACACAGAATCAGCTCTCTGCCTGCACTGATTTGTATTCATGATTAAACTTAATCTGGACTGAGAAACTGCCCCATAGTGTGTTACAAGAAAAGGCTACAAAATCCTGTGCAAATCCCAGAACCAAAAGTCAAGCGTGGGCCAGGAGTTACTTTGGAGGCGTTTTCTGGAGGAAATAAAAAGTACTGCATTTGTATGATTGTGGTGATGTTTATTAGTGTTAATTTGATGGTACTTCTCTGCTGAAGAATGAGCTGGCTGGTACTAACAAACAATTTATATATATATTTTCTTAAAGTGTCACCATACAAACGGAGGTTTTAGTTTTGGTATTTGTTATGGATAGAATATTTCTATAAAGATATTGACCTATTTGAAATGGACAGATGCAAATATTGTTGTTTGGGTTTTTTTTTTGGTTACTAAGTTCTTGTTTTGTCTTTTTTCATATTCACAGTATTGACAATATCTCCAGCTCATTCCACTGTTTGAGACTAGGACGTCTCTGGTAGATGAAATGGCGGAAACAATTCAGTCATTAATTGGCATTTCCGACGAATGTTTACTGTAAATCATGTTTGATTAAGACCTGTACAGGAGTATAGCCTCCATCACAAACCAATTGAAACAGATAAATAGTTTTCAAGATTTCTTTAACTAATTGTACTGTTAACAAACATACTTATGACTCTGTCTGTTGTGACAAAATACACCGTATTTATTCAAATAATTCGCCATATCGGGAAAAACCGAGGCATCTTAGTCTCCATCACTTTATGCTTGCGTAAAATACTGTCCGTTTTACACACCTTGCAGTCAATCATGCCTTGAATATAATTAATAGAATGTTCAAGATGTTTTTTTTTTTATGTACTGTGTGCGTGTGTGTGTGTGTGTGCGTGTGTGTGTGTGCGTGTGTGTACACTGATTTGTAAGGGGAAATGTCTTTCTTGTAGGAGCTTACAGAAATGTTATGATTTTTAATTTCTCTTTTATATTTTTATAATAAAGATTTAATGAAAATTGCATTTGTGAACATGTCCTATTTAACAAAATGTATGTTTATACTTTAAATAAAAACAAATGCCTGCCTAAATTTGGGCAGAGTGTATGTATATTATATCAGATTCTATGTCTAAATAAACAAATCAAGTTTGTTCTTGTATGGTCTGACTTGTGTATGAATCAATGCTATGAACTCATAGCTGACACACACAGTAAAACCATCTTTCCCTATGCTTTTAGTTCCATCGATTTATCATTCCGGATTTGATCATAAAAATCGTGAATATCTGTCTATGGTCTTATCAGGAACCTTAAATGGATTGGGATTCAGCTGAGTAGCGTAATGAATAAATGTGGGGACTCACCATCTGTGTGTGGTTGGGGAAGAAAGTTTGCTCGTTCAGTGGGAATTTCTCTGGACCCAAGTCATGGTAGAGTTTGATCATATGAGCAAACTGCATGCAAAAACACACAAGCAAAAAAAAAAAAGTCATTTGAAATTCGAAAAGCGGTTTGAAATTCTGAGTTGTTAATACAAAAAAGCTAATTATGGTGCATTTGTATACGAAGCCCTCGCAAACCTTCAAATAATCTCCAGAATAGCTGGAACTTTCAACACAAACATTAACATACTGTATGAAGAAATGTATTCAGGGTCTTAAGTGCAACATAAGTTCAAAACTGAGATCAGTATTTACGTAGGGAAGGTTACGCACGTTCAGAGATGGTTTAAGCACCTGCTCAACATTCAGGTTATTAAAATAATCTACGTACAATCGTCGGAGATGAGGTTTTTCAATAGCATCTAGACAATTACCATTTAACACAAGCACATGCCTTTAAGTATGAAAAATCAGGGAGAGAAAAATAATATAAATAAAAAATAATAGAAATGAAGACTAATACAGTGATACAATGTATACATTTTTCTTATGCTTTTTTCAGTGTTTTTAATCCGATTTGCTCTGCTGTAAAGGAAACGTGCTCATAGTTTAAATGATAAGTGTACAGAGCACTCATCTGCTGTCTTTAAGTAAATGCAGTTCATAATATTACTCAAATAAATTCTGTTTAAAGTCTGTCTGTGACTTTTGCTAGACCAAAACAAAAAAGTATCAGGATAAATCAATGTCTTTTGTTGCCAACCGTTTAGACATTAATGGCTGTGTGTTGAGTTATTTTGAGGGGACAGCAAATTTACACTGTTACACAAGCTGTACAC
>JAOUWY010000027.1:4277734-4290043 GCA_025728095.1 Prietella phreatophila
GGGTTAAGGTCCGTGCTCAAGGGCCCAACAGTGGCAACTTGGCAGTGCTCGGGCTTGAACCCCCGACCTTCCAATCAGTAACCCAGAGCCTTAACCATCAAGCCACCACTTGCACAGTATTAGCTAGTAAGTAATTAGTAAAAAAGAAGCCCAACAATAATAAAACCTTAATTAACATGTTTGTGGTGGTTAACTGGCAAAATTTTGAACTAAGACTAAAAGGCAAGATGCAATATTTATATTTTATGACCAGAGTTCAGTAAATCATCAACATTTAGGAACATGCAATACTTGTACAAATAAACTAGATCATATGTAGAACATGATAAACAACAACGGGTTAGCCTGTGCCTCAACTAAAGTTTATTAAGTCTCTAAGAAAACCCTTTTGGAAGACTGACTGCCCGGTCTGGCATTTTTTCTTTGTGTTTGGATGTGCTACTTGTCAATCATTTTAAAGAAACTATAAGAACCACCTAGGATCCTGGGGGTGGAACTTCATGAGCACGGTTGCGAATCATTCAAATGTCAACCCCACCTAACTGTTAGACAGAAATAAAAGACTCCTCTTACCTTGCACCTTTAAACAAACATCAATTGATACTCATATTAACTTCAATCCATTTTCCATACTACTTACCCAACACAGGGTGGTGAGGGAGCTGGAGCTGGACAGCAGGGGACACTCTGGACAGGGTACTAACCTGTCTCAGGGCACAGTCGCACACATTCACACACTATGGACAATTTGGAAATGCCAATCAGCCTACATTGCATGGCTTTGGAATGGGGGGGAGGAAACCAGAGTGCCTGGAGGAAACCCCTGAAGCATGGAGAGAACATGCAAACTCATGGCGGAGGCATGATTTGACCCCGGAAGTGCAAGGCAAACTTCCTTCCATGTGCTAACATGCTTTGTTAATGTTACCTAATACAGTGAATAATATTAGTTAAAGAAACCTTAATATAAAGCATTAAATTATATGAAGCACCAATTAAATTATACATAGCCCTCTGCTGTGAAGAACCTTCCTCTAGTGATTTCACTTCTTCTAGTGATTGTTTTAAGAACTGGATGAATATGATGATGACTGCGGTCACCTTCTTTTCTCATGAGTTTTCTCAGGAGTGAAAGGGAAAAGCATGCTCGCTGCCATAAATGCCCTTTCTGCTGATGTGAACAGAGCTGAAATGCTTGTCGGATTCTAATTTGTAAGGTGTTGTAAAGTGTGGAGGAGTCTGAGAGGAGCTTAGCTCATTGATAAATCAAATCTGTATTCTATAAAAAATATGTTTAATCTGTTTTATCAGAATCAGCTTTATTGAATTTGTCTTGGTGACAGGAGCTTCCAGTGCACAACAATACAAAACAGTAACAAGACATAGATAATAAAAAATAAAATAAAAATGTAATAGAAAATTATATATAGAATACACAATAAGAGAATAATAAGACAATAATATACACACAAACACATATGTATGCACACATTCACATATGTAGTGAAAATCTAATACAAGTATGTTATATACAGTTCAAGGGAATATAATGGCAGAAGAGGTTGGATAAATATAAAAAGACTAAACTGTGTATTGCACATAATTATTGCTGAATGGGCCAGTTTTAACTGTTCATGAGATGGATAGCCTGAGGGAAAAAACTGTTCCTGTGCCTGATGGTTCTGGTGTGCAGGGCTCTGAAGCATCGACCAGAAGGCATCAGTTCAAAAAGGTAGTGGGTGGGGTGACTGGGGTCCAGTGTGATTTTTCCAGCCTTTATCTTCATTCGGGAAGTGTATAGTTCTTGAAGGGAAGGCAGGGAGCAACCAGTAATTCTCTCAGCAGTCCGAACTGTCCTTTGTAGTCTTCTGATATCTGATTTTGTAGCTGAACAAAACCAAACAGCTATTGAAGTGTAAAGGATAGACTCAATCTGTTGTACAGGTGCTGGAAGTGAATTTCCCCTGTCTCACAAGCCGCTGCCTGTCCATCAGAGAGCTGATAATCCACTGATAGATAGACGTGGGAACAGAGAGCTGGTGTAGTTCAGTCTGGAGTATAGGTGGGATGATCGTGTTGAATGCCGAACTGAAGTCCACAAAAGGGATCCTTGCATATGTACCTGTTCTGTCCAGATGTTGCAGGATATAATGCAATCCTATGTTGACTGCATCCTCCATAGACCTGTTTGCTTGAGGGGGATCTAGAAAGGGTCCAGTGATGTTTTTCAGGTGGCCCAACACCAGTCTCTCAAATGATTTCATGACCACAGACATGAGGGCAACAGGTCTGTAGTCATTAAGTCCTGTGATTTTTGGTTTCATTGGGACAGGAATGATGATTGAGCGTTTGAAGCAGCATAGAACTTCACACTGCTCCAGTGGTCTATTGAAGATCTGTGTGAAGATGGGGGCCAGCTGGTTGGCACAGGATGTGAGACAAGTGGGTGAAATGCCATCTGGGCCTGAAGATTTTCTAGTCTTCTCTCTCAGAAAGAAATGGCACACCTCTTCTTAACAGAGCTTAAGTGCAGGTTGAGTATCAGGAGGTTAGAAGAGGGGGGTTTCAGGAGGTGTTGGTGTTTGTGTGAAGACAATGTGGGTGTGTGGTTTGAGATTGAACATTTCAAATCTACAGTAGAGCACATTCAGGTCATCAGCCAATTGTTGGTCCACCAAAGGGCTGGGGATAATTTGTTTTTTGTAAGTTGCTTCATGCCACTCTACACTCATGCAGGGTTGTTAGCTGAAAACTTGTTTTTCAGCTTCTCAGAATATCTTCTTTTAGCCACTCTGATTTCCTTATTTAGTGTGTTCTTGGTCTGATTGTACAAGGCTTTATTCCCACCCTTGTAAGCATCCTCTTTGGCCTGGCGAAGCTGCCTGAGCTTTGCTGTAAACTCTGGTTTGTCGTTGTTAAACGTTTAATACGTCCTAGTGGGAATGCACATATCCTCACAGAAACTGATATATGATGTAACAATATATGTGAGCTCGTCCAGGTATCCATTATATTATCCATTGTGCAGTAGTCTGGGTCAGGTTGGGTTATATGCACCTGTTTCATCGAACTTCTTCACCAGTCCCTTTGTTGTTGCTGTTGTTGTTTTGAGGTTCCGTTGAACCTTTCAGACCAAAGTTCATTCATCTGTCGGATAGAATTTGTGCCTCCTTCTTGAACAATGCAATGTCTGTGGAGTCCCAAGATTTTTATATTTGCATACAGTTGTTTATTCTGAGGCTTGTAGTACCTTCCATTCTTGGAAAATTGCTTTTAAGGAGGAACTGGACATATGTTTGTGGTTCTTGGGTGAGTTGATTTTCAATATTAAGGGAATGGTACAATATCAAGGGCAAGGGGCTTGATATTGGTGTGCTTCCAGTTAACTCTTAATTATGCCATTGGCCAATCAGAAACTTTGAAAAGTCATTACATCGGTTTCTGGAATCTGATATAGTGAAGTCTAAAACTAAATCTGTCTCTTATCTATTATTTTGGAATGATCACTTACGGAAATTAAGTAGATAACATGTAGGGTAACATGAAATGTGTGGAGTTAACAGTCCCTAAGTGTTATAAATGAAGTCTATTGTGTATGGCATGTAACATTCCAGCACATAGCCAGTCCTAAGATGTGACCCTCCTGATCTCTTAACAGTGCTATCCTTGCTACCCCAAAACTGGACTTTCTTTTTGGCCTAGGCATCTATCTCCCACCCCCAAGATGGTACCTTCCCTTACCACTAGACTATTTCCCTTCCCTCCACATTACGCCTTGCTCACAGCCACTGTTCTCTTGTATTTTTGTCTCACCACAGACACCACACGAACCCCGTAGGCACTGAGTGGCGTTGGAAGATGGACCCCGCTGAGAAGATCCTCCAGGAAGCACTGGAGAACCACCGCAACATGATCCGCCAGTTCCGAGGTACTTAGTTTTTCTGTGTTCTTGCTTTTCAATACATATACATGAAAACAATGTTGATTATTTGTATCCTGTCCAAAAGATGATGTTTGACTGGAATGGCAAACAACTGACAGTAGCAATATAACACTTGTTTCAGAAAGACTGTGACTGTATTGTAGTATTGTTATTGGATTGGGTGTAAAATATTTATTTCCACCATATAACTTGAAATCATGTCCTTCACAAGGCTGTTGTAACAAGACTTTTATTCAAGTGCAGAGTACAGCAGAAGAGCTGTAATTTGGCTGCCTTCCTATAACATTTGCAAAGCAATAAGCCGGTGATGAAACTATACGTGGTGTTTTTATGCTGCCAGGGTGGTATAGAAAATATTATAACTGATGTACAGTGGTAAAAAATATTGCCATATATTTGCAGAATCAATCTCTGTTTTGACAAATTGAAGCAACAAGGTTCACAAAATGTAGTTTATTTCACACATTTAATGCCCTGATGTGCATTGGAGCTCCGTTACAGAGAAATAGAATTCTGGTTGACCCCAGATGGGGACATTGCTACTTTGTGTCACAAGGGTGAAGGAGGACACAAGCGCAGGAGCCGATATGTGAGGGCAGGAACAGTCTGAAGCAGTAGTACACACCGTGAGGGATATGCAGAGATGTAGGCGTGAGCAGATACAGAACAACAATGATGGTATTCCAGAGACGTAGTCGTAAACAAGCAGATAATCGAGGCGAACCAGGTAATGTTCAACAATGCGGATATTCCAGAGACGTAGTCGTAAACAAGCAAATAGTCGAGGCGAACCAGGTAATATTCAACAATGCGGGTATTCCAGAGACGTAGTCGTAAACAAGGAAATAGTCGAGACGAACCAGGTAATATTCAACAATGCGGGTATTCCAGAGACGTAGTCGTAAACAAGCAGATAGTCGAGACGAACCAGGTAATGTGCAACAATGCGGGTATTCCAGAGACGTAGTCGTAAACAAGCAGATAGTCGAGACAAACCAGGTAATACAGAACCGTGAGGATAATCCAGAAGCGTAGTCTTAAACAAAGCAGGAAGTCGAAACAAACCAGGTAATTTCACGAAACACGGAAAGCTTGGTATCGCAGATAACACACGTTAAGGAGCGTATACTTCGCAACGTGGAATAGGAGTGTGACTTCTTAAATACCAGTGGATGCCGAAGGCTAGTCACAGGTGTTGCGAATCAGAACTCCGGTGATCTTGGATGCATGCGCGCTTGTGTGGGTTCTTGGGAACTGGAGTCCAGGTCGGACGGGGTTGAGCGCATGCGCGGTTGTGTTGGATTCTGGGAGTTGGAGTCCCGGTCGGACTGAGCTGTGACAATGGGGTTACATTTCATTAAGGTATAATCTTTTTCCAGTTGTTAAAAGGTGCGAGACCAAGATTTATTATTATTATTATTATTATTATTTATTGTTATTACCCATGTATAAGCGAAATACATGACTTTACCTTTCATTGTTGTATGGGCACTCTCCAAACAGGTACAGTTTGCACAAGTGAAGGTCGGTGCAGCCTTCACACTGTTTAATCCTGCATAATCTCAGATTGGTTTGAACAACCCGCATTTCACTTTCCTCATCAATCACCCACACGTATCTGTTTCACTTGCTACATCATTTAAATCTAGTTGGGTTACCTCATCACACACGTCCTCAAGCTCAATTTGCCTTTTGTCAATGCTCTTTTGTCACTCTTTTTTAACAGTTTTGCAATGTTGGCTCTGTGTTCGGGGTCCTTTGTTTACACCCATGACCAGCTCATTGTGCTACGTAGACCTGAGTTACTGCCCAGAGTGAAACCTGCGATCCCGGCTGCGTTAAGGAGGTGGTCCCGGTCATTGGTAAACAAGATGGTTGAGCATGTAGCACTAATAAAGACCCAGCAGGAATACAGAGAGAATTCTCTATACACCCAGCCCATTGTCAATGCTTATGCTGCCACTTAGGTGACAATTATTTATCGTAATGATTGGCAGTGGCATTTACAACATTTGAGGGCTGACAGAGGGCTAGGGGCCATTTTGTCAGGTGGTGGAGGGAGAGGAATACATCAGCTGGAATCTCTCAGTGAATGAGACCAATCAATACAGCACAATCAAAAAGGAGTGTCTGCCATAAAGTGGGTGGTCCTCATCCTCCAATATTACCTACTGAGGCACCCTTTCACCCTCTGTTCTGATCACACTGGCTCTAATGGCTCGCATTTATCTGGCACTTCAACCATTCAAATTTGTGATGGTCCACATAACACGGGCACATATGGTGGTGACGGAATGGTAGGGGAATCAGTTGCAGTCCAGACGGCTCCCTGGCTTGAGTTAGGCAGGTCGGGTATGTGGTGGTGGGGTGCAGGAACGTCAGCTGTGAAAGGAAAGGAGACAGGTTGAACTGACATAAGGCATGACGACTCTCACTGGTGCCCTATTACAGGCAATCTACTTATCTGTGTCCCTTTGTGCTTTCAGTGACCGCTCTAATGAGAGAGGGAGTGTGGCATAGCTGGCGGAGTCTAGTGCACACACACACACACACACACACACAGACACAGACACACACATACATAAACCAGTCCCTCCAGGATTCGGTGTTTTTGCGATCACAGGAATTAATGCAAAATCAAGCAAACACCACAATAATCTGAAGAACTTGCAATTTTTCTAAATTAATGCATATTTATGTAGGTCGAACATGAGTACAGCTAAAAGGTCTTATTTACCAACAAACATCTCTGCGACGGTCCGTTCAAAACAATGTCCTGCATGTGCAATTTTGACAATTCGAGTAGTGTTCCACAAAAAAGCAAAAAGCAAAAAAGCAGTGTCCCATATGCAGATGCAATCCAATTACAATTCAGTCTTTTCAGACATAAGGCGTAAAGGCCTGTTTAAAGGTTAACACTTCAGACTTCAGAGACAAGAACAGGCTCTTCAAGAATTCGTTTGGAAGATTTTAGATAAGAGGCTGTTCATTTCTTCATACATTACATTTGTAAGACATACGGAGCAACAATTATAGTAGATTAAGATGAACTGCGTAACCCGAAATCAGTGTTTGTATACAATGAAACAAATTATTATGTCAATCAAATATTACAGTTGAACTATTCACTTAATATTAAATACAGCTTAAGATATAATTACCCCAATCACATTTTAAAGCAAGCGTTAAAATTAAAATCACTGCACCACACAAGATTTCCTCGGCTGTGGTGCCTGTTTAGAGTCTTTTGGAGAAGTTTGTTTGCTGGAGAAAGCAGTAGGCTGCATTTCATGAAAGGAAACTGAAGAACCTGACAAGGAGCCATCAGAACGAAACTGCTTATCAGCTGAAGAGGAACTGCTTTTGTACTTCACTGATATTTCGCTTTCCTGTGCTGAATGACTGCTGGCAGAAGAGGCATCAGAGCTTAGAGTTCTAACCATGGCTGGTGAACTTGGTATAGTTCTATGAGCTACAGGTGTTTGTGAATCTTGCTGTGAGCTCTCAAATGTTTGTTTAGAGACCAAGACTGGGTTTGGGCTAAGATTACTTTGGGCTAAGTGTATACTTTTATCTGTTAAGCTAGGCTTACCTGAGATCAGCAGCTGATTATCTGAATGGGAGGAAACTGGATTTTTCACAGATGTAAGCAAATCCTGAGCTGACTGTCTCGGCAACCCAGTGTAGCTCGGTGACGTTAAACCCTGAGCTGCCTTTGAAGTGAGGAATTCCTCTCCTGTAATAGTTGAACCAGAAGTTATGTATGCCTCTCGAGGTGAACTTGTGCTAATCACACCTGCTGTTTGGCTCACATTAAATGCATCATCAAAGGCATTAAACCTTTGGCTGGTACCTTCATGAGAGCAAGTTTCATAAAAGGAAGCTATGGATCCTGACAAGGAACCATCAGAGGGAGACTTATTATGAGCTGAAGAGCAACTGGTTTTGTATGGCATTGAGGTTTTGCTCTCCATCTCCGAGCTGGAGACTGAGAAGGTTGAAGAATCATCAGAGATCTTGGCCTTGTCTGAAGAACCTGAAAATGGATCCAAAGTGTCTGTCACTGATTTAATGAACTCTAGGCTTCTGAGATGTGCAGCATTTTGTGAATCTTGCTGTGATCTCTGAAGCATTCTTTCAGTGGATAAGTTAGAGGCGCAAACTGTTGAAGTCTCTTGTTGGTTTTTGGCAATCCCAGACTGAATATTGTTATCGTTTAAGCTAGGTTCAACAGAAATTTGAAGATTATTTGATGCGGAGACAACTGGAATTTTAACAGATGTGCATAAGCCCTGATCTGACTCTTTTAGCAACCTGCTGAGTGAAGTTAAACCCTGAGTCGTCTTTGAACGAGCACATAGCCCACTTTTCTGAGCTACATTTAGGCTATTTGTATCACCTGTCTGAGTGTCCAAAGAGACATCTTTCTCTGGTTTCACTTGTACAGCAGAATCATTAGCCACTGCGAGCATCCCCAAAATGGGAAGCTCTTTTTTTGCTGCTTTGGATTCACAAGTTGAACCAAAGGTGATGCTGTTTACCTTGTGAGGTGAGCTTGTGTTAATCCCACTCGCTGTTTGGCTCACATCATCAAAAACAGAATTAGACTTGCTGACATTTGCTGTGCAATTAGACTGAATAATCTCTCCAGGGAACCTGGTCTTCTCATATGTAATCAGAAATTCTGGGTACACCTGGGGCCGGTCAAACACTACATAAATGGTGGGCTCGCGCACATCATTTACACAACTGTCGTAAAGATTTCCTGCTGCATCTCTGGCTGGAGGCCTGCGGTAATGGGATGCTCCTTTAGTGTACTGTCCAACCAACACTCTGCATGCGAACATGGATCTTTCACCGTACCGATCTGTGTAATCACTGGAATACTTTGCATCCCTGGCAAAGTAACTTCCTGCAACAGATCAAATAAACACAATCATCATATCATTAAAACAAAGACATTTTATAGCCATTTTGCGCTTTGACAGCGTGGTGGAGCATAGTACGGCCTGATCCAGTTCCAAGATTATTTGTACCCTGGTTGAATATCAGTGTCCGTCAAATAAGAACTGAAAACCTGTTTTCCTGTTTTACTGTACGTCAACCAGTGTTGATATCTCTGTGCAATGCTTTGCTGTCACTGGGAAACGTCATGATAAAAATAGCACCATGATGATGCCAAAATATACAGCTAGGTATTTTATTGAACAATTTAACAAAACTCCCCTGACTTATTTAGCTTTAACCAGGAAAGAAAGGACTACTTCTTAAATGGTCTGAACTACTTCTAACTCCACATTGAAGGCTGTGTCTCTTGGTAGACTTTTTTCTTCCAGATTCTTCCCAAATGTACTGTCTCTTTACATGAAACCACATGCCAAGTAAAATAAGACTAGTGGTGTGCCCAAAAAAATGTTTAATCTTACGGCAGCGGATGTGGGCAGTCTGAAATGAAGCTCACAGGACTATCATTTCAATAACCTTTATGTCATTATGTCACCACTTTGGCATTATGTCAGACTTCTGACTAACATTCCGATCACAGATTTGTTACCATACCATGTTGTACCACACAGTCTTGGGCAAAAGCCAAAGAATTAGCTTTCTAACCTTGCCCGTACACTGTTCCATTGGCTCCAGATACCCTCATGTCAAAATTTTGGAGACATATAGCGTCAACATTGTTGGCGTTGGTGCCATAGAACAACAATCGCTCTCCCTCGAGGTATTTCTTGTCGCTGTTTGCTTTTTTCATTCGCTCTCTTTTCCTAGGAATAAAAGACAGCAATAACAGTAAAGCTGCACAATGTAAAACAGAACCAAGGGTGGCTGCGATTTTTGATTGGTGTGTTGGGAATACAATGTAGTTTGCAAATCAGAAGTCATTATAAGGTGCATTTCCAGTGGAATTTGGGGAAACCGCTTGAAGCATTCGTCGTGTTGAACTATTTGAATTGCTTTTGTTTGATTTGTTCATTGCAAACAGCTGAAAGTCTGTAATTTTGGCAGTAAACCTTATTTGCAATGGGAGTTGAATAACTGATTATATATTTGTGTGTGTATGTGTGTGTGTATATATGGTGTTAAGCTTCCTGCAAGGGTTGTGCGCTCATTTAAGGATGCCACCCCTTTTAAGGAAGCAAGGGCTTTAGATTCTGTGCAAGTGCCTTGTATTTGTTTTTAATTATTTTATCAATCATATATCTTTTAATGTTTTTGTGTTCTATTTAAGCTTGTCTTGTATTAAATGCTATATACTTTGTCATTTATACACACACACACGTTTACTATTTTATATAATTGCATTTTGTGTAGCACTTTGAACTGTCTTTATTTATTTATTTTTTTATTATTCAGGTTGAAATCTTTTGTACCAATTTTAGCAGTACTTATTTGCCTACCCGAAGTAATAAACTAACTGGAAGTTAGTTTATTTAAAAGTGGAAGGAAGCGAAAATGAATGAGAGTCTGAATTCTTACTCACATCTGAAAATCCACCCATAATTCCTTGTTCTGAACTCGTTCGATGCGCAGGATGCTAAAGTCCTTCATAGTCTTTTTGAAATGTTCCTGCACCCTGATATAGTCCTTGTGAGACGCGTCAAGTAAGACTCGCTGTAATTAAACGAAGGGAACAACTAGATAAAATACAGGCTTATGAAGAGAACATTTTAAAAACATTAACTGGATATGATATTGTACCTGAAATCCAGATTCAGGAATTGCAGTTTTATCCCAAAATCCTGGGACACCTGTATGAGTGTAGGTGTTTGGACCTCTTCTGCAAAAAAGGAATAAAGAGACATCACTTTAAAGGTAGAACATGAAAATGGTTTGTGCATTGACTATAAACAACATGAATAGTAGAACTATTTCAGGTTTTCTTAATTATAAACAGAAGTAGTTAGAATATGTGCGCTATATGTGCATGGCATTATGGGAATAATTTTTTGTGGAACCCGTTACCTGGTTCTAGCAGTCCGGACGTCGAAGAGCGAAACAAACGACGGCCGGCGTCTAACTGCTCTCTCTGTGCTACTCATTTCATTCCTCTGCTTCATATCTTTATTTTTTTTTTTTTAAATCACATATACATGAAATTAAACAGTATATCTACATACACAGTACATAAACTCTAATCTCACATGTTAATAAAATGTATTGACCATACCTCTGAAATTCAGCTCATAAAACTGTTTAGCAGCATAAAAGTTCAACACATCATGGTGGTTGTTCTCCAGGAACTGGAGGTATTTTTTCTCTAGAGCCTCGCTGTTGATGGAGGACAGCCTATGCATCTCCTTATGTAATTTCAATAGAGAAAATAAATGTTCATTTAAAGCAGAAAACACTCCAGTGAATAGAATATTGCATATCAATATGTCACAATTAAAAAGAAATAATAATATTCAAGACCCAAATGCAAAAATAAATTACTTAACCAGCTTCATTTATTTGGGTCCAACTTCCTGAGTAGTTTCATGAGCTGAGTAGTTTTATATAAAGAAAGTGCTACAGAAAAATGAAGAACTTACAATCGATCCATACGGGATCCACTTATTATATTCATTCTCCCAGTACCAGACCCACTTTGTAGTGTGGCTAAAGCTGGGTTCAATAACTGAAGACACTGTAGAGAGACGCCGCACCCTGTGAAGCCCGTGCATCATTGTGTCAAAACACACAGGCTCACTGCCCACACTACCAGGAAAGACACACAACGAAAAGTGAGGATTTCCATAACCGTAATGTGACTGGAAAGACTACAAGTGATCAATTTTTTGTTGTCAATATTATGTAAACATAAAATGATGAATGCACGTTCACAACCACTCATGTACATTTAATATTCTCTCATACATACAATATAGAGTACACATACAGTGCCTTTGCCAAACTTTGAACATTCCACCGAACACCAGTAAATCCATTTTTTTTTTTTAATGGAAAGAATATGGTGCATCCTTGGCTCCTACATGAGGCCAATCAACCAAAATTCATTGAGCAGGTAAGGAGGGAGAAACAACCAAGCGGCCAAGGCCAACTCTTAACATGATGCTACCACTACCATGCTTCACTGTAGTGAAGGCATTCTTAGGGTGATGAGCGGTGTTTGGGTTTCCACCAGATTTAGCACAAATTTTACCTCATTAGACCAGATACCAATTTCCCAGATGTTTGCAGAGTCTAAAATGTGTTTTTAGCAAACTCCAAATAGGATTTCTTATGGATTACCACTCCTACGATGGACTGGCACCCTGTCCAGGGTATACCCCGCCCTGTGCCTGATGCTCCCTGGGATAGTCTCCAGGTGCATCTTCTGTTCGTGCAGGACACCATCATGGAGCTGGACCGTAACCATCAGC
>JAOUWY010000027.1:4629225-4641364 GCA_025728095.1 Prietella phreatophila
CAAATACATGCATGGTAGGCTGATTGGCGTGTCTAAAGTGTCCGTAGTGTATGAATGGGTGTGTGAGTGTGTATGTGCCCTGCGATGGCCTGCACCCTGTCCAGGGTGTACCCCGCCTTGTGCCCGATGATTCCTGGGATAGGCTCCAGGTGACCCCATAACCCTGAAAACGAGTAAGCGGTAGAAGATGGATGGATGGATGGATGGAACGTAGCAGGAAGAGTTCCCAAGTTTAGCAATATTATGAACTAATCCCCTGAATAATGTAAATGAAATTAATTATTTAAAAGTTCACTGCCAATGACATGCGTGTTATAAAAAATAAATAAATAAGACTGTCAAAGGGTACAAAACGCATTCAAATAATTATTAACACTGCAATTTGTTGCTGTACCATATAATAATTGACTATTATATTTCCTGCTGATTTGGAAATAATAGGATTTTGGATTTCGTATTTTCGAGGTGGGGGTCCACTTTTAATATAGGTCTCTATGGCTGAGATGGGTAGAGTATGAGGAAAATTAGAAACTTTTATATGCATAAAATCAAGGACCTAAAAAAGAAATTGAGTCTTGGGTAATCCAAAAGACCAGGTTTACTGATCGAATGATGCCTGGAGCCACAGGGTGCCAACCCATCGCAGTGCACAATTGCACACACTTTCACACACCACAGACAGTTTGGAAATGTGAACCAGCCTACAGCGCATGTCTTTGGACTGTGGGAAGAACCCACCGAGTCACAGGGAGAACATGCAAGAGCTGCACATGTAGGGCTGATGCAGGATTCAAACCCCCAACCCAGGAGGTGCGAGGTTTTTGTTCCATGCAAACCGGGAGATAAGGCTATCAAGGTTATAGAAAAAGGCTTAAAGACAGGGATACACTGATAAAGACATAAGAATTTGGGAAGCGTGTTCGTTTTATCACAACCATAGAACACAGATGAAGAAATTTGGTTAGAAATTTGCTGTGTTAATTGGCATAAGTTCACTTATATGTAAATTTTGCTTATAGCCAGAGACTTGACCATATTTCTGAAGTGTAGCAGCAAGAAAACAGACTTATAATGGTGATCATGATAAGTCTGAGATCATACACATATAATGACAATCTATGATCACATCTTCTCCTAGAAATGCCTATAATCTCAATGTTTGACCATAGTTGTTGGTATACACACAGGTCAGAGGTGCAGCATAAAATAATCTGATCCATGATATAAAATGGTGATCAAATCCAAATCTCTTCAAGGTGTAAAACAGCTAACTCCACTCCACCCTGTCAAAAGCTTTTCAGCATCCATTGAAATGACCAACTCAAGAAATATAGAGGTGACGGGGGTGTATACTATACAAGATATGGCCAAATGTGTGTTTGTGGACACCTGACCAGTCACACTCATATGTGCATCTATTTCCAGATTTATTCCCCCTTTCTTGATATAATAAGCTCCACTCCTCTGGGAATTCTTTCCACTAGATTTTGGAGCGTGGCTGTGGGGATTTGTGATCATTAAGCTACAAGAGTATTAGTGAGATCAGGTACTGAGGAGGTCTGAGGTGCAGTCAGTGTTCCAGTTCATCCCAAAGGTATTCAGTGGGGTTGAGCTTAGGACAAATGAGTTCTCCCACTCCAACCTTGGAAAGCCATGTTTTCATGGAGCTTGCTTTGTGCACAAAGGCATTGCCATGCAGGAACAGGTTTGGGCTTGAATACATCCTATAGACATTCTAGACAATTGTGTGCTTCTAAGTTTGGGGAAGAACTACATACTGTATGGGTGTGATGGTCAGGTGTCCACATACATTATTGTATTTAGGAGAGATCTAGAATTATGACGTTCCCTAGTGGCGTTCCCTAATAAATCGAGTTTGATCATTAGACATGATGGCTGTTGGGTTCTAATCATAGTGCTGACAAAAAATTAAGAATTTGTGCCATAAGTACATTATGTGCAATAATGAAGGAACTTGTGCAATGTCTAAAATTTGTGCATTACTGTTTGGGCAGTGACTAAAATTTGTGGAATATGGGTGGATGGGAAGGTATGTGGGGAGGGTAGGATGTGAGTATTCAATACTCAACCCCATGACAGTGTATTACAGACACCAGTGTCACTTGAGCTGTAACCTGAGCTGAAACACACTCTCCTATGGAGCAGAGGAATAATGTGCTAAGTAAATAATTCTTAGATGTCCATGATCATTGAGTGCAGTTCTTGTTAGGAAAGCTGTGGTAATGAAGATGGGTTCTACTATGCTCTAACCACTTCCTGTGATCCCTTTTGCTCTTTTTTAGTTGGTAATAGAGTAATGATACACATTCTAAAATGATGATAAAAAGTAAATAAAAACCTTATTACCTATCCACCAAGAAAAAAAAAAGCTGAAATTTCACCACCCATGAATCTTTTCTTCTCTTATCTGCTGATTTCTGCTGATTTGTGTATATCGCATAATAAATAGTTTTAAATCTTCAAATAAAATACAACATAAAATAAAGGAAACCTGAGTAAACACACAATACATTTTGTATTTATAATTTTTTTTTGTTGAAGCAAAAAAAAAAAAAAAAAAAAGTGATCCAACACCAATCACCCATGTGAAAGACTAATTGCACCCTTAAACTTGAAATCTGTTTGTGCCACCTTTAGCACAATAACAGCAACCAAACACTTCCGATAACTGGGGATTAGTCTTCATTGCAGAACTGCCACACTGTAGGGTTTTTGAGCATGAACTACCTGTTTAAGGTTCTGCCACAGCATCTCAATTGGTTCAAGTCAGGACTTTGACTAGACCACTCCAAAACCTTAATTTTGCTACTTTTTTTAAAAGGTGGACTTACTCCTATGCTTTGGATCATTTTCTTGCTCCTTTATTGATGTAAGAGAGGCCTGTAGGTTCTTTGATGTTGTCCTTGGCTCTTTTGTGACTTTCTGGATGAGTAGTTGCTGTGCGCTTGGAGGAATTTCGGAAGGTCGGCCACTACTGGGAAGGTTTACTACTGTGCTGAGTTTTTCCATTTGGAGATTAAGGCTCTCACTGTGGTTCTTTGATGTCCCAGAGCCTTTCAAATAGGTTTGTAACCCTTCCCAGACTGATGTATTTCAATCACCTTCATCCTCATCATTTCTGAAATTTCTTTCAATTTAAGCAAAGTGTGTTACTGAGTAAGACCTTTTAACAGACTTCATGCTGTTGAAAAAGTTCTATTTAGGTGTTGATTTGATTGAACAGGGTTTGCAGTAATCAAGCCTGGTTGTGTGTAATCCAGCTGAACCCCATTATGAATGCAGTTTCATAGATTTGGGGAATTAGTAACTGTGGGAGCAAATACATTTTCACACAAACCCACTTGGTATTGGATAACGTTTTGCTTCAGTAAATAACAATCATTTCAAAAATGTATTTTGTGCTTACTCGGATTGCCTTTGTTTTATCTTAGATTTTGTTTTCATTTCTGAAACAATTTAATATGAAATCTACACAAATACAGAAGAAATCAGGATGGGGCAAATACTTTTTCACAGCATTGTAATAACAATGTTCTATCATTACTGGCATCTCTCCCACCATTCTGATTGACTTAACCCTCCTGAGCACAGAACACTGAATGCGAATTACTATGACGTGATTGTCAGGACGACTTAGGAACATATTTCATTTTCAACTACTGTCTTAATGAATGTCATAAAAGTATAGTTCACTTGCACTGACAAAACATCTGTAATCTGTGTACTAAATAGACATTGTGCCTCAAAACACAAAGCTTAATGTTTAAACGTCATTTCAATGAGGAAGAGGTCAAATAAATATGCATTTGGGTCCACGTTCAGAGTTAAGAGGTAATACCGAGTAGTGACAAAACACTCATCAGTGTTCAGACCTCAGGATTAACAGGAGACTTAAGATATACTCAGGTAGTTTAGACAAAAACAGAAAGATGTCCCAAGGGCTCAAGGAGTTTACACACCTCGGTCAACACCTCCAACATCTCCTCGTATCATGTAGGAGGGTCAAGTCAAAAGCTACTCTCATATCTGGTTTCTTTCCACAAGGAATTCACCCACAGCACAGCATGGATCATAGATATTAACAACTTGGTGCTGCTACTACAGGGCATATCAATAATGTGCATTCGATATGTGCAATAACTAAGAAATCTGTAACTAAAATAACTACAGTATGTGTAACAATAACTACAATATGCAAAAGAGCCAAAAATAACCACAGTTTGTGCAATAACAAAAACATCGGTGTGCAAATAAATGTTTGTGCAATAACAATGCGCAATATGGTGGAAGAAAGGGTATATGGGAAGGGGAAGGATGAGAGCACTTGTCATTTGTTGCATGTTTGTGTGTATAATATGATAAATGTCACTATACAGATGGCTGAGAATGCATGTGGGAAGGGTAGGATTGTGTGTACAACATGTCAAATGTCACTTTCTTGGAGATGCAACTGCAATTTTGTTGTCATTCACTATAAACCTTGACACCTTGAAAGCATGCAAAATTGTATTATTTGCATCTTCACAAAAACAGTACGTTTTTAAAAGCATTTACTAAAGTAAGCTTTAGTAAAAGCATAATTCTTTTTAAATGGGCAAAGATAAAGATACCCACTAGTATATAGGACTGTAAGCTCTGTAGTTAATGGAAGCATGTTTACATAAAAGAGGCTTTAGAGCTTGGGACTGAGTAACTGTTGCTACTAAACTAACTGAATATTTAAAGTAGGTATGATGATGGTGACCTCATGTGTGTTTTGTGTTTGCATTTGTGTTATCACTAGCTTGCTTTGGCATGTTTCCCCCACAAGGTCCATCATTTTTCATGATTTTCTTAAAAGTTCTGGATATTACCTAACCCAAGACCAAACATGACCTCAATGTTGTTGTACTGATAGTGAAACACAGCTTTCAATCTGTGAACAACAATGGGTAAATGAACATTAACATTTAGTATGCAGGGTGTCCTAAAAGTCTCCATAACACTTAAGCAAAATGTCGTCCAAAATTTTTACTAAGGTTTTTTGCATTTGACAAAAAAAGAATATATTGAAATCATTCTCAGATCATTCTTTGAAAAGACTGGAAGTGTTGCGGCCGAACCGAGAAGTGGACGTCCACGAACATCCAGTGACAAAGACACAGCTTATGTGGTCCTGGCAAACATAGTCCCCTGTGCATGGAGACTTTTGGAACACCCTGTAGAATTATGATATGGAGTCCTGAAGTGTAATGAATATAGCCAACATTCATAATATGAAAAAGAAAATGGTCTAGTACACAGTGATAATGGTGAAAATATACATTCATTCATTCATGGTGGATCTGAAGCTAATCCTGGTAACACTGGGCGTGAGGTTGGAGAATTAACCCAAGATGGGTGAATTCACACACTAATTCACTGGTACATATTCACACACTAATTACATTTAGGGGCAATTTTGTGTGGCCAATTAGGCTATGTGCGTGTGTATGGACAGTAGGAGGAAACTGGAGAACTGGGAGGAAACCCATTCAAACTGAAAATATACAGACTAATGAAATTGTCACATGTTTATTGTGTGTTAAACACTAAAAAGCAATACATAATTTTGTTGCTTGCTGCAGATGCACAAATCTAGGACTGCTTAATGGTCTTGACCATCATGCGTGTTGCCTTAGCTGAGTACGGCTCAGGGGATCTCCAGGTGAGCCAGTGGAGGCCAGATGACCATCCCCGATTATTTCCCTTAGAGTGCCAATCTCCATGCAAGTCAGCTGAGCCACAGCGACTGAACCACCATCCTCCACCCTTTTTAGCGCTGCAGTCCTCAACCGCAATATCCCCAAAAATGCATGGGGAGCAGCCATCATTGTCACGGTCATGTGTACTGAAACCATAGCCATTCTGGTCAATGCCAGCATATGCGCCACGGATAGCATCACCTTAGGATGAGAGAAAGTGGACAAATGAATTACTTGCATTGATTACTAAAAGGATTGGAGAAAATTATTAACCTTCTTGTTAAAATTTGTTTTGTTTAGCTTAAAGTACTCACTCAGAGGGTAAACATACTGAAATGTATGCTTGGGGGGAAAAAATCGATCTAAAATATTTATATAATGTATGTTTCGGTCATTGTGACCTGAGAGTTACAAGGTGGGAGAAAGGTCTTGATACATATGAAACAAAATGGAAATTTAACACGCCGGCCAATAGGAGAATCCTATACGTATATTTTCATAAATACCATTTATGTTGTCATAACTAAGATAAACATAGCAAATTGTCATGATTTCTAAATATACTTTACACTACTGCTGTATTGACATGAAATTAAAATAGATGGCCTGGTATCCCAACATGGTTGAACAATGCATGAAAGGATGAATGCTGAGAACCTGCCTAGTTGACCACAACAGGTCTTATTTGCATAAAGATGCACAGTTTAGATACTGTACCTGCAGTTCCACTGTATTTTCCAACATGCAGTTTATAGGCTGTTTTCTCACTGCCGATCTGAAAATGTTGGTAATTAGCATAGGCAGAACCTCCTTCAAAGTCCCACAGGTCTACTCTGAGCACTGATTTATGATCCTTGCTTTTGGTTAGCGCCCATATTTTGGCAAGGCCCAGCCAGTGTTCCTCTGAAAAAGAGTTTTAAAAAACATTTTAATATACATCCAGTGGGTGAAGTGTTGAGGGTATAACCTGCTCTCAAATCTTGGGAAATGGTTCAGTGTCAGTAGTCTGTGAGTGAATACTGTACAAAGTTGCTGTACAGAGAAAACACTGAGCCTCAAAGACATAAAAATCCATCGCTTAGTATACAGTATATGGAACCTGGAGCCTATCCCAGGAAGCATCGGGCACAAGGCAGGGTACACCCTGTACAGGGTGCCAGTCCATCGCGGGGCACAGTCACATACACACTCGCACACCCATTCATACACTACGGACAATTTCGACACATATATGTTATGTATTCTCACATTTTAACAATTCATGCATGTAATTGAGATTCTATAGTATGATTTAACAAATTTATGCAAAAGAGTCACATGCCTGCCAAATAATTCAAATTTAAATGAAGGACTACATCCATATACAGTCAGGTCAATGAATATTTGGACAGTGGCAAAGTTATTGTTATTTTATTCATATACCGCAGTATATTAGAGTCCAAATTGTGCAGACTTTCAGCTTTAATTTGAGGGTGTTTACATCCAAATCTGCTGAATGGTGTAGAAATTATAGCACTTTTGTGAGTCCAAAACAAAAATAATTGGAAAATTACCTGCTCATCTGTTCCATGGCCAGTTGTTATTACCTCATTATTTCACTTACAAGTAATCAGATAAAAGGTCTAGAGTTGATTTCAAGGGCTGAAACATCAAAACAAACCCATTAGAGAATGCACTGGTGAACTCAGGAACACCAAAAAGCCTGGAAGACCATTAAAAAACAACTCTGGTCAGTGACAGGAGAATTATTTCCCTTATGAAGAAAACCCATTTTACAAAATTTGGCCAGATCAAGAACATCCATCAGGAGCTAGGCGTATCTGTGTCAAAGTCAACAATCAAGAGAAGACTTCAACAGAGTAAATACAGAGGGTTTAACAAAAGATGCAACCATTGGTAAGCCTCAAATACAGGAAGACCAGCTTAGAATTTGGAAAAACATCTGAAAATAAATAAATAAATAAATAAATAAATAAATAAATAAATAAAATACATTTTTATAAGCCCATACATTTCTGGAACAACATCTTATGGACAAATAAGACAAAGATCAACTTGTACCAGAATGATGGGAAGAGAAGAGTTTGGAGAAATGAAGGAACAGCTTGTGATCTGAAGCATACCACCTTATCTTATGGATTAGGCATGTGTGGCTGGCAATGGAACTAGTTCCCTTTAATTTACTGATGATGTGACTGCTGACAAAAGCAGCAAAATGAATTCTGAAGTGTACAGGCTTATACTATCAGAGCAAATTCAGCCAAATGTTTTAAAACTCACTGGATGACTATTCCAGTTTCCTCCCCCAGTCCAAAGACATTCATGGTAGGCTGATTGGCATGTCTATAGTGTCCATAGTGTGTGAATGGGTGTGTGAATGTGTATGTGAGTGTGTGCCCTGCAATGGACTGGTACCCTGTCCAGGGTGTACCCTGCCTTGTGTCCCATGCTCCCTGGGATAGGCTCCAGGTTCCCCATGACCCTGAAAAGGATAAGTGGTATAGAAGATGGATGGATGGATGGATGATTAAATACTCACAATGCCGATGGATAATGACCTGAAGTACACTTCAAAAGCAACATAAGACGTTTTTAAGGCAAAGTAGTAAAGTGTTCTCCATGTCCAAGTCAGTCAACTGATTTAACTTGCTGAAGGCAAAACAGAAGGCAAAACTGCCCCAAGAACAAACAGGAACTGAAGACCGCTAGAGTAAAAGCTTTGCAGAGCATCACTGGGGAAGAAACCCATCGTCAGGTGATGTTTATGGACTCCAGACTTCAGGCAGTCATTGACTGCAAAGTATTTGCAAACAAGAATGAAAAAATTACAAAGTAATTCCCACACTGTTCACTTGATTTGGATGTGAATACCTTTAAATAAAAGTTGAAAGTCTGCACTTTGAGCCAATATACATTATTTAATTTCAGTTAGGCAGCTAAAAGAACAATACATTTGACAAAATATTTATTTACCTGACTGTCCACTGTCTACAGATTACAAATGTTCAATCCTCATGACTGCTATAAACATGACTGCCTTAACATGTGTGGAATCACAGGTGGGTAATTCCTGATAGACAACACATACTCTGAATATTTCCAAATCCCCACTTGTATTCTTTCCAGTTCCTGTTGAAGGAAACCTTTCCACCAGACCTCCTCTGGATAACAGTCCATCCTCCATCCTTCCGCATCTCACAGTAAACCTGTAAACCACACGTTATTTGATAACAGTCTTACTGCTGGTATCTTCGATTAGATTATTGCTAAAATGTTAGTACCTTGAAGGGTCTTTTAAATCCAGATGGCTGAATGGTATAGATGCCACTTGACGCATCTGGGGAAATTGTTTTTATTTCAGTGCAGTCTGTCCCTGAGAGAGAGAGAGAGAGAGAGAGAGAGAGAGAGAGGTGCAGGCTATTTGATGGTACCTCGAATAGTGAAGGCTACAGCAGGGGGAAGAGCTTTCTCTTACAAAGCCCCACAGTTATTTAACAGTCTTCCAATTATTGTTCGGGACTCAGACACAGACTCAGTGTTTAAGTCTAGGCTGAAAACATATTTGTTTACTCAAGCTTACCATGAACAGACTTTCTTTTCTTGTCCATTACAGGATACCTAACTATCTCTCCCACTCTTTACCTCCCTCTCCCTCTGTAATTATATGTCCTTCATATAATTTTGCACTCAGGTCTCCTTTAGTGAACAGTGAACTAGTTCAACAAAACAGACTTCATATTAAAACAATAATGAACTTTCTTTTACTTTCACACTATCCGTTGTTACCCAGATGAGGACGGACTCCCTTCTGAGTCTGGTTCCTCTCAAGGTTTCTTCCTCATATCATACTAGGGAGTTTTTCCTCGCTACCATCGCCACTGGCTTGCTCATTAGGGATAAATCCACACACTTAAAATCTGTATCCTGTGTTTATATGTTATTGTAAAGCTGCTTTAAGACAATGTCCATCATTAAAAGTGCTATACAAATAAAACTGAATTGCATTGAGATAGAGAGAGAGTTATTCCAGTTCTGTTGATCCTCTTAATAAAAAGAAGATATACTCAATACTATGAACTCAGCCCCCAGAAACAGTATATTTGTTAGCCAACTCAAAACCTAACTAACCCATAAAATATGAGGGTGAGTCAAATGAAAAGCTTAATTATTTTTAAATCTGGCATTTCATATGCATCACAAAAGTGCAAGTGTTCTAGCACTTAGCGAATGTCCAGACTCCTCTAGAAAATTAGTGTTTCAATTCTAATTTGTGTCCCGTTTTGAAGGGTTTCATTTGATTCACTCTCAAATAGTAATGCAATTCAACTCTGAACAGGGAATCGTGATTTCAAACAGAATCAAATCTTAGTATCATGAATCTCTATCTAAAAAGACTCATGTCAGATTAAACAGAGCATGGACATACAAAGTGCATGCTGGACACTTTACGGTTGAAATAAACATAAAATTATAGACAAAATCTCTCATGTGATGCCATTAATCCACCCATTAATCTGAGATTTTCAATATGCATAATATTTCATGGTTCCCTGGAGTCCTTAGCTCACATGTGTGTAAGCATTTTCACAGCTTTTTCTGCCTCCATAAATTTTATTAATATGCTTATCACTTCATAAGCTCTCTGGAGGAAACTGAAACGAGAGGAAGAGAGAGGGAGGAACTAGACAAGAGAGACTGAATAAATATTCTTCAGTAAATTTTGTTAATTCATAGTGACTCACCTTGCACAACCAAACCGCCGGATTTCCTGACCTCAGAAGTGACCACGCCCAATGATATTAAGATTAGTCCGGCCCAGCTAGTCAACATCCTTACTGTGCTGATCATCTAAGAGGAAACAATTAGGCACGCTGTTTCACAAAGCTGCACTGAGTAAACACCACACTGTGTTCTATTTATGGTGGTAGACTAGCAATTTTGTAGCTCAATTACCAACATTAAATGTTTTGTATGTAATATTGTGGAATTCTATGTATGAGCTTTTTACCTTTTTTTATTTTGTTTTAATACATAGTTTAATTTTCACCAAGAAAGCTGGCTTTGTAAGTTTTTTTTGTTTGTTTGTTTGGGTTTTTTTTGTGTTTTGTTTTTTTTACATTAGGCCAGTGACTTCCAATTCTTTGGAATATATCTAATCCAACCTATTACAAGGGAGCCATTTGTTTGTTTACATTCTTTGCAAAAAAAATCTATTTCTGTATTTGATCTCAGATCAGAGCAGTAGGTGCTGAATGTTGCAGTGGATGCACATACAACTTTTTAATACTTTTAAAACAAACAACTAAATAAACATATAAAATGGTTATGATATATTCTAACTGCATTGCCATATACACATAATTCAATTCATTAGTGTATTATTCATTATACTGACTAGTTTAACGACGCGAAACGTAACGTCATTTGTAGACGGTCCCTTAATCCTCCTTGGAGGTTTTAAACGGCGTCACTTACTACAAGAAGGAAAAGATCAGTTGTACTTGCTTGTCCGGGTTGTGACTAAAACAAATTTTAAGCCCACCAAGGCTACATTAAAACTACTTCTTAAACTTATTAAAACTAGTCTATAAACTCAGTTCAGACTAAAGGGCACGTTCTAAACATTCCACAGAGTTTTAGTCCTACTTGTGCAGGGGAAAAACACCAGGTGTTCCCTAATACTCGTTTTCCAATGCTTTGTTCTAGATAAGCAACAAAGAACAAGTGTACATAATAGTACATTCACAGATTTCGTTTTGTGTGCTTGCTAAAAACGAACTACAAATGTGTATACTCACCATGTCCGAGACTTGTGTTGGAGTATTAGACACAAGAAATGACACTGTTTCAGCAGTAGCAGCCTAAATAGTTGATCCACCCACTTACTGCAAACCAGAGCAAACAGCTCTAAATCCCTGGCCAGGAACATACAGTTGAGGTCATATGTTTACATTACAGAATCTGCAAAATATTCATTTTAAAAAAGTAATACAAATGCAAAAAAAAAGGAGGTATTGTAAAAATTGCATTTTATTTAGTGCTGTGCTGAATGAGCTATTTTACATAATAGATGTTTACATCTAGTCCACAAGACACAATAATAACTGAATTTACACAAATGAATCATACACCTGATTCTTAATATTGTGTGCTTTGTTTAAAATTTATTTATTTTTTAAATGCAATATTTACGATCCCTCTTCCACTCTCTGTCCTGTGTGTGAGGAGTTTGCGTGTTCTCCCCGTGCTGCGGGGGTTTCCTCCGGGTACTCCAGTTTCCTCCGCCAGTCCAAACACATGCATGGTAGGCTGATCGGCGTGTATAAAGTGTCTGTAGTGTATGAATCGGTGTGTGAGTGTGTATGTGATCGTGCCCAGCAATGGACTGGCATCCT
>JAOUWY010000027.1:4725958-4738243 GCA_025728095.1 Prietella phreatophila
TTTTTTCGCTATGTAGGCCTGTATATGGCAACCACTTGCGTGAATGGAACTGTTGTATGTGCGCTCATGGACTGAAACAGGCCTACATAGTGAAAAAACACACCAAGCTTCTCTAATAGTTTGTTTACAGAAAAACTTTTATCGTTTCAGAAATTTTATGTTTCAAGAGAACAAAGTAAAAAGATATTTCACCCAAAGCATGTCCGGATCAAATTTTTGTATGTAATTTGAGTGAGTAAATCCATCCACATATTCTTTTTTTACACCTGTAATTCCTTTCTAGAAGATACAGTATAACTTTTACATGCTTAAGGGTGGCATAAAAAACTTATAAAACGTATAGTCTGGAAAATGCGGTAATTGGAATCTCATCCATTCTGTGTGATTTTTGACTATATGATCCGTTCCAGCATTGCACATCGTTGCCATACGGCAACAGTTTACCAACTCCCCGTTATACCCCCTCACTATAAAAACCTTTTAAACATGTATATGCAGACGTAGATAACTTTGGTTTATTGACAGACGCACTTCTTTTGTCTTCCACTAGCTGATTTTGGAGCTGTGCTACAGGGATGAAACCGTGGACCCAGATTTAATCCATCCTCACCTCAACAGCATTCAGCTGGTTCTTCCTCTGGTCAAACATGCAAGTCAATGCTTTTAACCTAATAGTAGAACGTCCATCGTATCACCTACGCATTGACTGTGAGTTCCTTTCATTCAAATGTGAGAGCGTGTAAATTAACCAGGCTGCTGTTTGGTCGTACAGGTGGACAGCACGGAGGTAGACGAGACAGGAGTTCACTTTGTGGAACTGGTTCAAACACTAATCAGAGACAGTGAGCAGAGAGAACACTTCTTCCAGGTCAGGAATACTTTTTTTTTTTTTGTGTGCTCCATGAGCATTTTGTTAGCATTAGAAACCGGATGCTTGGGTTCTGGTAGATTTGAAAGTAAAGCTCTTGAAATCATTCTCCCTGGTAATAGCGTATGCTCATTAGCGTACACTCAATAGCCACTTATACACGTGCACATTCATGCAATTATACCATCTGTCAATCATGCAAATGATGCAGATACAAGTCAAGAGCCTTAGTTAACATTGAGCATTAACTGACGCGCTTGACTTGTATCAGCATGATTTTATGCCTTGTGCTGCTGCTACGTAATTGGCTGCATGTATGAGCAGGTGTACAGGTGTCCCTAATAAAGTGGATGGTGTGTGTATATAATGTAGTAATGTATTGTTTTTCCCCCCATAGTATAGCCAACTGGTGCACTGCAACCACTACAAATGCATATTTTGAACTAGACAATGAAGCTCACGCACCACAGAGCAAATATTTATTCGAGAACATATTGCTTGACAGTCACAAGGAGTACTGAAATGTGTTTTCTATCGATATTGTAGCACAGGAGATATAAGCCACCATCAGATTACCCCAGTTAAGCTGAACGCATACTGGGTTTGTTGACAGACATGCATTTGAATGTTTTCATGTTATGATAAACCTCAGGCCTTTTGAAAGTGAAAGGATTTTTTAAAAAAGCGCTTATTAAACACATTTTGGTAAACAACAAAAAAATGGACTAGAAAATTAACAAGCATATTATTCTTGGATTTTAACAGCGGTTATGGAGAGACCTTGTCCTGTGTACACTCTCTTGAGGACTCTCGTTCTCTTTCTGCTCTCTGTAGAACGTGTTTCCACTGGAGTTTGGTCCCTGCTATGACTCTGCCCTTCAGACACTGATGTGGGACTTCCTGTCCCGACTGGAGCACTTCCTGCCAGTGCCAGACCTCCTTCAGGTGGGGAAATACTGACTGGGATATTATAGTCTGCAAATTGTATTGTATAGTAATACTAGAGAAGTCCGTTATTGTTTAGACTCTTTCGGCCTTAATCAGTTTGGCCAATTAAGCACAGCAGAATTTGTAAAGTGTCCCTAAAACGTCTCTGTACAAACCCTTTTGGTTTCAGACTGCGGCCTGGCTCAGATCTGAGTCTTCTGCTTTAAAAGACTGTGAGGAATCCATCAGCAACCCAGATAGCTTGAGATCACTGCTCCATCACCATAAGTGCCTTGGACACCTGGACACTTGTGGTAGGTAATCATAAGCTTCAGCCTGGGGTGCCTGAAGGTTCTGGGGGTCAGAATTCAGTACACCTACAGTCATTTCCATGTCCTGACAATCTACTAACCTTATTAGATAACTGTAACGTATGATAGTGATACATAAACGATCAAATTCTTCCACAGAAAAGTATGAGAATATATTAACAAACTTGGGTGGTAGCATATGCTCCCCTAATTACTTTATCCATTTTATTAGGAACACCTGTTCAACCTGCTTACTTAAGTAGACGTCCTTTTACGAATTGTCCGGTTTCAGTGAGTCTGTGTCCACTGTGCTGCGCCCATGGTCTTCTACGTGCCGCCGTAGCTCATCCACCTCGAGGTTTGAAGCGTCACGTGTTCCGAAAGGCTTTTTTGCTCACCACAGTGGGAGAGCGCGCTTAGTTGAGATACCAAAGACTTCCTGTCAGCGCTAGCAAAACCGCCGCTCGGCGGATGTCCTTTTTAACACCATTCTGTGTAAACTGTAGAGACTGTTATGTGTGAAAATCCCAGGAGATCAGCAGTTTCTGAAATTCTCAAAACCAGCCAGAGATCACATTTTGTCTCCCCTCATTCTGAAAAGCTCTTGAGCTGTTATCTGCATGATGGCATGCATTGCACGAATGCCCAGGTGTACCGGCATGCCTATTGAAGTGTCTAGCGAGTGTGTAAGTAGTCAGAATTGAATGAACAGCAGAAAATTAAGGCTATGAAGGTATTTTTTAAATATATATATATATATATATATATATATATACACACGATTATTTCCATAGTCGATTAGTTGACTGATTATTTATTTTTTTCCAATTAATCGGATGGGAGTTGGGCAAATTTTCAGTACCATGTGTTTTGTTTATTTAAAATAAAATCTACAGACTGAGTGTTACAGATATAAACTTCAGACTAAAACTTTACACAACTGTTTGTCCAAAACAGAAAAGAACCCAACACACACCAGAATATATATTATTAATTTAGGAATATAGTTTAATTCGGTGCTTTTTGTGCATCCATAAAAATAATGCAGAAATACTATGCCAAATACCTGTGCCAAACTATACAGTGTTCTCAGCTCGTTAAACGGGAACCTGATGAGTTCCTTCTGATTTTCCTCCTCAGCCTCGTCATCAACGCCGAGAGTCGGTGACTGCATCCTGACCGCTCTGTCTGCCAAGACAAACCGAGTGGCTCACATAAACTCAGGCGATAGACTCAGTCCACCTGCTTCCAGTGAGATGCCCGTGTGCGTAATGGACGGAACCGACGTCGAGACTATAGTGGTCACGTCCGAATGGACAGAGATTGACCTACATGCGAACCAGATCGGAGAGGACAATAGCGAGGATGGCGATCATTCACACCCTGCTGCTGATGGCGATCAGAGGGAGTCACGGATTAACGGAAGCACAGAGGAAACTGAAAGCCGGACTGAGAAGCACACCGACGATGAGAACGATATCGGAGAATCTGCACTGACGCGGAACAGAAACGATGGCTCTGTAGGACTCACTGAACACATGACTACAGAAGCAGAACGAATGGCGAGACTGAATCTGTCCTGTAGCGTCACACCTCCTCTGGAGTCTACACTCACCGTGCCTTTAACCGCTGCTGACGGAGCTGCTGGGACCCGCAGATCAGCTCGAAAGCCTAAGAAGACTTGGAAGTTGAAATCGGTTAACCTCCCGAGGCGGAAACGCAGCCATGGTGCGGTAACCAGTCAGAAGCGAGAGAGAACCCCGCTTGCACCTATGAGAAACTCCGCGACAGTCAAAGAGGTGGATGGAGAACGTATCCCCTCAGATAATGGGTCAGTAGTGTTGAAGATTTTAGATTTCTGTTTAGTACTCTGGTCTGTGTTAAATGAAATATACAGTAAGGGAAAGAAGTATCGAATGCGTCAACATTTTTTTCAGTAAATATATTTCCAATGAAGTTATTCACATGAAGTTTTCACCAGACATCAGTATTAACTCAAGAAATCCGGAAATATAAAGAATTCACAACATTAAAGTACATAAATAAAGTTATGTGTAATAAAGTGGAATGACACAGGAAAAAAGTATCGAACACGCTAAGGTAAAGCATTCTCCAAGGTAAGGCAAGGAACCAGCTGAAATCCATAAGTAATTATACCCCCTATGTGTGCCAATTAATATCAGATGTGTTTGTAAATTGGTGGTCTATAAAAAGGCTTTTCGTTATCAAGGTGCACAAGAAACATCTCATGATGGGTAAAAGCACAGAGCTCTCCCAAGACCTTCGGAAATATATTTACTGTAAAAGGCTTGACGCATCCAATACTTATTTCCCCCACTGTATTTAAAACATTTTTTTTTTTTTAATCTCGTGTAATACTTTGCACAACGAATCGTTCGCCTAGTACGCAGTGGTTGTGGATTAACACATTTTTTTGGGTTTAGGGATGCTGCTGAGCTGCCTGCGTCTCCTGGTCTTGACACAAGTAATGGAAATACAGGTTAAGTCTAGTCCTTGTGTTCCATATTACTATAACAAGTAACTTTCAAGTACTTTGATATGCTGCATCATTCATTTCATCACTTGTTTTTTTTTTTTTGGTAGTGTGTAGAGGGTTTTTTTTTGTTGTTGGTTTTTTTTTTTTTAGATGGACTGGTAAGTGCATTTTTTTTTAAATATGGGATTTAGAGTTGCAGTCCTAAGTTTACATATGCCTTACAGAACCTGTGAAATGTTAAACATTCAAAAAATAATAAGAGGGGTCATAAAAATTGGATTTAGTTTTTATTTGGTTCTGTCCCGAATAAGTGATTTCACATAACAGATATAGTCCACAAGACCCCTTTCCAACAGCGGCTATATGATGCTGAGATCTGTCTTTTCAGGCTGAGGACAACTGAGGGACTCGTACACGACTATTACAAAAGGTGCAGACGTTCACTGATGCTCAAGAAGGCAACATGATAGTTTACTAGCCGGGGGGTGTAAACTTTTGAACAGGATAATCGGTGTGAATTATTATCTTGTCTTCTTGGTAACTTGTACATATCTTATGTAGCTTAAGGGCAGGACTAAATGAAAACAAATTAAACGAAATGATAAAAATGTACACCGTCCATCTTGTTCAAAAGTTTATACCCCCCGGTTTAATGCAGTGTGTTGGCTTCTTGAGCTTCAGTGAATGTTTGCACCGTTTGTAATAATCCTGGAGGATTTTTCTGCTCAGCGGGCAGTTTAACTCCTCAGGACGAACAAGGGACTTTTGAACTGGTTCGTTTGTGTAAATTCAGTTATTATTGTGTCTTGTAGACTATATGTAGTCATCTGTTATGTGAAATAACTCATTCAGGGCAAAACTACATAAAATAAAACAAAGAAACAAAATGCAATTATTATGATACCTCTTTTTTAAAATAATTTATTTATTTATAAATTATGTAACATTTTACAGATTCTGTGCTGGTCACAACACACGGCGTGCACTGTTAGTACAGGAAATGCGAATGTATGCCAACCCAATGTAAATACCATAACTATGAAAAACGGAGCAGATTAATAGACCAGCGAAATAGTTTTGTCCAAATACACGCACGTCTTGATGCAGTGTGGAAGAATTTAATCTAGCTTCGTTTTGTCTTGATGATGATGATTATTCATCGTTTCCTTCATCATGAACTGTTTTGCAGAGCTCTCCTCCAAGACATTCTCCTGCCCTCAGTGCCCGTTTATACACGTTCAGGAGCGATACGTGAAAAGTCACATGAAAAAGGTCCACCCGGTTTCATCAGGAACCGAGAAAGAGCCGCACGTGTGCCAGGTGTGTGGCAAAGGCTATCGTTACCCGGGCATGCTAAAAGCGCACGAACGCAGCCACACGGGCGAGCAGCCCTTCCAGTGCACGGCGTCGCACTGTGGCCGCCGCTTCTCCTACGTTCAAGCCCTGAGGCGCCATCGTTTGGTACACGGTCTCAAAAAAAACCCTCCGACCCCCCCTGGCGAGCCTGTTCCGGAAGCTGAGCCTCAGAACGATGAATCCTGGATGTACACCTGCCTGTATTGCAGCGAGAGCTTCAGCTCGCTCAGTGCTCGCCGCGAGCACCACAAGACTCATCCCGAGGACGATCTGAAGCGCTGTAACGACTGCGGCAAGAGACTGAGCTGTCAGGCAGCGCTGATCAGGCACAAGCGAGGCCACGTGGGCGAGCGACCGCACAAATGCCTGCTCTGCAACTCCAGCTTTGTGTGCGCCACAAGTTTCAAGCGGCACATGCTCGTGCATCAGCCCGAGAGGCCATACCGCTGCAGCTGCGGTAAGGGCTTCACGTACAAAGGCGCCCTACTCTCCCATCAGCGCACTCACACAGCCGAGAGACGCTACAGGTGTTCTCACTGCAGCAGGTGCTTCCTCTACCCCGGAGAGCTGAGGAAGCACGAAAGGACGCACTCGGATGAGAAGCCATACCTGTGCCCGCACTGCGGCAAGAGTTTTAAGAGAGAGAGGATCCTCCGTGCGCACGTAGCCGGCCACACCGAGGACAAAATCTTCAAATGCTCGGTCTGCAACAAAACGTTCACGTATAAAGCGAGCCTGACCAGGCACGAGCTCACACACACAGGTGAGCGGCCGTTCCTCTGCTCAGACTGCGGCAAAACCTTCTTTTCGTTCGGGGAACTGCTGAAACACCAGCGCTACCACACGGGTATCAAGCCGTTCCAGTGCTCACACTGTGACAAGAGCTTCACGCAGGCCTGCTACCTGCAGCTGCACACCAGGTACCACACCGGCGTGCGGCCCTACCCATGCCCCCAGTGCGGCAAAAGCTTCTTCACGTCATGTCGCCTCAAGAGGCACATGCAGATCCACACGGATGAGAAGCCGTTCGAGTGCGCCGAGTGTGGCAAGAGATTCAGGCAGGCGTATGTGCTGAAAGTGCACCAGCGCACTCATTTGGAGAAAGAACTGAGGGTTTAATGGAAGAGACTTTTGTTTTGAGTGTTGTTGTTGTTGTTGTTGTAATTAAGAATAATGAAGCTGACTACTTTTTTTTTTTTTTGTACATTTTCATTTTCCAGACAGTTTGAAACGTTGCACTTTCAGCACAAATCTGTAAATAAATTAGCTTTTTCAGTCAGCAACAGCAGGTCGAGTTATTTACATGTGGACATAAAACTCCCGGGTTTGCAGGTTTAACAGGTCTACCTGCAAGAAACAGCAGTTCCTCGTCTGATTGTTCACAGGGAGCAGAATGCATTAAGGAAGAAAAGGCACAGGTGAATGCAGATCTGCTAACACTCAAACATGCCAGTTTTGTGACCTTAGATAACGAAGACACGCACTATGGTCAAAAGCGCGTGGACACCTGACCATCACACCCATTTGTGCTTTTTGAACATCCCATCCCATTCCCAGCCTCCACTCTTTTCCGAAAGGCCTTTCCTCTAGATTTTAGAGATGCCCGGAGACTTTTAGATGTATAGTGTACAGTAAAATTAATCACGTGTTAGGCTGAATGACCAATGATGTTCATTTATTTCCAGCGACCCCAAGTTTGACAGGAAACCTAAAATAGACCATGTCATGTGAGTCCATCACATAGTCAAAAGCTTACTTACCAGCTGTGAGGTGACTGTGCTATCCACTGCGCTAACATGTCACAGACAGTGTGATGTTTTTATGCATTGTGCTGCTGTCACATGATTGAATGGTTGGATAACTGCAAAAATTATGCAGTGCACGTGTTCCTTTTAGGGCGCACGGTGGCTTAGTGGTTAGCACGTTCGCCTCACACCTCCAGGGTCGGGGGTTCGATTCCCACCGTGTGTGGAGTTTGCCTGTTCTCCCCATGCTGTGGGGGTTTCCTCCGGGTACTCCGGTTTCCTCCCCAGTCCAAAGACACGTGTGCATCTAAAGTGTGTGTCTAAAGTGTATGAATGGGTGTGTGCCCTGCAATGTATTGGCACCCTGTACAGAGTGTACCCTGCCCTGTGCCCGATGATCCCTGGGATAAGCGGTATAGAAGATGGATGGATGGATGGATGGTGTTCCTATTAAAGCGGACCACAGTCTGCCTGAAAAACTGTCATTCTTTGTTTGTCCACTTGATGTCAGCACTGCTTCGTCAAAAGTGGGGATGCCTGGCAGTAACCCCATTTTAGTATATTAAGCCCCAGCCTTTATATATCATACTCTAAATCCGACCTGAATATTCAGTGAAAAACATCAGTTAAAAGTGCAATTTGATATAAGTACTTGTATAACGCATAGGTTTTGTGAGGAAAGTTGTGTTGATTGAGGAGGGACGGAGGAGTGAGGGTGGGAGGGGTTAGCTTATCCCGCTTTCTGTATTTCTGTGCCATCGAGAGAAAAATCTATACACCCTGAAAACACAAAGGCGCAAAAGGGCAGATGCCTGTGGGTGTCTGGACTGAGTTCCCCTGCTCCTCCTCCCTGACTCTCAGCTTTGGAGTCCAGCTGTGCAAGCAGAAAGAGCAGATTGGCTGTAGTTCCCTGCTGCTGTGCACTGACCTTCTGTATACTGTAGCGCAGTGGATAGAAGTTGCCCTTTTGCATTGATGTATGATTAGCTTTCTCTGCTTATGTCAAAACATAAAGGTACTAATTATGATTTTGTTGTAGGGATGTTGCAACCAAACACACCACCATTGATTTGTCCACAGTATTTCTACTTTGGGGTAAGCCCACTGCCTTTTTAAAGGCCAAGTAAAGGGACTGTTGTGAACTACATATTTACTGTTTCTCAAGATCTTTCTCTTATTACACACTCCTGCTATGAATGACTACTCACTTCACAACGTGAAGGGTGTATTTCAAGTCTTATTAGATACTTATCTGAAAGAGCATGTTGTTTTCTTTAAAAAATTTTTTTATCCATATTATACTAGCAGTATCGGGTCCTCCAACATGCTGGGATCATTTTTAAAGACACCACAAACATCAAAGGATAGACATGTATTTCCCAAACGTTGAGAAATGCTAGTATTTGACTGTATTCACTCTGTACTGTATGTAAATATCTAAATCCAGTATGCTGGACTCCACAGAAATGACAGAAATATCTAGTTAACAACATTCATTTACGATTCAAATCATAAATCAATTCGTTTTTTGTTTTTTGCCCTTCAGTAAAACGCAGGGAAAAACAACATTTCAACCAAAGAACAAATCCATACTTTTCCCATTTTCAGAATGATTGGTTTTGCTGAATGGATCTGAACTCTTATAAATTATAAATCAGAGTAATTAAGACGTTCTTTCTTCTTGCTAAGTTCTGGCTCGAAGACTCGAGTCTCCTGTGGCCTGTAACCCCAGGCTACACTGTTAATTACCAGGTTATCAGCAGTAACCGGTTCAGTGTAAAATCAGTCAGGCTTTTGACCAGTTCGAAACATCATACTGTATGGGTTATATTTACACTAAAGATCTGCAATGCTAGAGACTAGGAGAATAAATACCACGAGGAGCGGGGGAACGAAACAATTCGAAGGCTTAGAGATGTGTGCGAGATGTAGAAATGACCAATACAAACGAAGCAAATGAGGCTAGTTAGAGGCTAATTTGGGCTGAGTTTTAAACAGGTGGAGCATGAGCAAAATAAGTAGACCATGTAGTAGTAATAGTATCACTTCAAATGACTGTTTTATTTGTAGGCATTTTAAAAGTCTAGCAAATGTGTGAACGGGCACAGCCCGATGCAAACGGTAGACTTTATAACATCGACCAGAGGACATTTAGCGTCAGTGCTTATACGTTCTGGAGCAGAGGTTTCTTGATGTTCCTAGATTATATAAATTTTGGCTCTGAATGCTGTACTCTACTGGGAGGCTTTGGAAGTTCCTGTCTGTATTTACTCATTGTCTATTACTTTATTGTCTTGGTCTGGATTTCATCTTGGCAGACTAAAGTTATGAGTGGTCTTGCTTTTCTGAAGGTTATGGTCTTAATTTGAGTCATGTTAAGCATTTGGAAATGCATGGAACGTAGTCATGGGTTCATATTTCATATTACTTCAATCTGTTTTTTTTTTTTTTGGTCTGGATTAACTCGAGAAGTAACTAATATTGCATTTGATTTAGTTTGTAATGCAATTATAGCGTGCTGTATTATTAGGAGAAATACTATACCATACACTTGAAGTAAACTAGATGACCGGTATGTATTTATTTACTGACATACTGACAGTAGTGGAAAACGATCTCTTTATTCGCTGGCCAAGTGGACGCTCCGTGTGCTGCCCAGCCCTGTGTTTTGGTTGCCTGGGATAAAAGTATATGAATTCCCAGTGAAGGAATGAGTCTGTGTAGTCCATTATTAGAATTTGTTTCTAATGTAGCATCTTGTTGTGGTCAGCCAACGTTTTGGCTGGGAGCTGTGATATTCTCTCCACGCATCGCATGTAAAAGATTTCATTCGTGTCTGGCTAGCATCCGCGTTGTCCCTGTGTATTTGTACTAGCAGGACAGAGTGACATGGGAAAAATCCTAAGTTCTGTAGCATGAGACAGATAAACCCTACTTGAGAGTTGGAAAGAATTTGTTTCAGATTGAAACATACTGAACGTTTTGAACATACTGTACATCCTAAAGATATCAGATCAGTGAAATTGTACGTGATCGAGATAACATTCATTTACATCGCTGATGGAAGGCTCGCTTAATAACGTTTTGCTTGTGCGTTTGTAGATCATGTACACGCTCTGCAACCTGCAGCAACACTAAAAGGATTACCGGCTGTAGTTCCCACTCTCGTCCCATTCTCTATGGCTTCACTTCACAATCACATTTGATTAGTTTGGTGAAATAATCTCTTAATACCCAAAGATGGGGATTGCTTTTGCATACATATAAGCATAGCGAATCAGATGAACGAAAAGTTATCAAATTCCGAACTGGCAACTAGGCCAGATGTTCTCATTTTTGAACCTTGAACACAAAGCAAAGTAATAAGCCATTATTTGGCTCATCTGATTTGCATTCATCTGTTCATCAGACATCGTAATGAGGCGCTGTAGCTGTTTAGCCTTATTATATACGGTATTAGATAGTGATGAGTGATTGGTTCAAGGAAGATATCAAATAGTACTACGACTATTATAGTATAAATTTAAACTGATGAACTTAAAGGCGAGTAGAGAAGTGTAACTGCACTTGCTTGGACTACTCCAGTTGTCAGTCATGCTTAGACAGTTATGACAGGGTGTCTATAAATAAATGAATACCTGTGTGCTGTAGTGAATGAGAGCCATACTGTACATGAGGATGGGTGAAAGCTCATCCACAAGGTCAGGCCATTTTTCAATGAATGCAGATGTTAGGAATGTGACCTCTGTGGTTACGATTCTTAAAGTGTCATGAAAAACTAAACTGCATTTTCTGAGATTTTAACAGAGGGGTTCGTATCGTTCGTTTATCTTCCTGGTTTAAAATCTCGTCATGTCACACGCAGGCAGTATCGTGGAAATGTACTGTAGTACTTTGATGACGTGTCTGTGTCTCATAATTATTCATGAGCCTGTGTGTTCTTATGCTAGGAGAAGAAGCTGTCTCCTAATTATTCAGGACAGCATGTGGTGCTTTCCTACAGATGTAGTAGATGGGTTGCAGGTGTTCATTTCAGTGGTGTAAGAGTTCGAGTGTGTTTATTCTAAAGATGTATGAGAATTGGAGAAAGGTGGACTTCGGACTTGCTCTTGAAAGCAGTTTGCGTCTACACAATGATGCGGTACCCAGTCCTGAGGACTTTTCTATCCATTCAAATGGGGTATGTGTCCAATTTTAACCATGACCATTTTACTTACCTTTTGAGCTAATTAAACCACTTAAATCTCCGTGGGCCATCACATTGGAGAGTCTGCCAAATGATACATAGACACACAAAATTCAAATGGCAAGATCTCAGATTTATTCAAAGAAAGGCAGAGTATGTGTGTATGTGTACACACACACACACACACACACACACACACACACACACACACACACACATTATATATATATATCCATCCATCCATCTTCAACTGCTTATTCCTTGTTCAGGGTCACGGGGAACCTGGAGCCTATCCCAGGCGACATCGGGCACAAGGCGGGGTACACCCTGGACAGGGTGCCAGCCCATCGCAGGGCACAATCACATACACACTCACACACCCATTCATACACTAC
>JAOUWY010000027.1:4813000-4823273 GCA_025728095.1 Prietella phreatophila
ACATCCCTTGCCCACATCCCGCCATTGACTAAGATTTTCAAATAAACCCTTTGTTTCCCAACTGTCAGCTGTATGAGATGGTGCAATATGGAAGTAACCCAGATAAGTTTTCTTACAAGTAGGCCAACGTCAAAAGGAAAATTGAAGGGATTATCAGTTCTGTACACTTATTGAGAACATTATCACTCCATTAATGTGTAAGTGATCTGTGATGTACATTTGATTCGGTCTAACATGGTTTCAAGATGGCCTGTATCAATATTCCCTACTTTTATTGACGGAATGATAAGTGCTCTTCTGCCAAATGGTGAATTGTAGATCTCAAGCAATCAGTGGTTGTGGAATCAATTACACTACTAGATATAACAGTCATATAAACTTTCCATCTATCAAAGTTCCTGATTTGTAATGTCATTAAGCCAAACCATGAATCTGAGACAGGCACTGCTCCATATAATATAAATGCCAGTACATTCCTAGGAGAAATTGCAATATATAATTCGGCACCCAATATATTTCAAGGTTACACGATAACATCTCACCCCTAATCCTACAGATAGCAAGCTAGACACAGAAAACATGTGTGTTTTGTTTACTGAACAGTATTTGTTTAAAACTGTGCAGACCTTAATTTATAGCTAAGAAGGAGCTTGAATAGGGGTTTCAGCAGTGATGCCAGGAGATACCAGCATGGCCAGCAATTGAAGCAATTGAACTGAAGTGCTCTCAGGGTTAAAAATGACAATAAGAAGGGTTAGACGGTATTAGCCAAAGTATAGTACATATCATTCATAATTAATGAACAGTTCTTTATTTAATTATTTGATATTTAACTGCGTTACACATATGAACCCTTACATGCATTGGTCTCTTACTTTACCTGTCCCACAATTGCTGTGATATACTGTACACTCCAACATCAGACTTTGATCATGGCATGGCTGTTGGTGCCAGATGGGCTGGTTTGAGTATTTCAGAAACTGCTGGGATTTTCACACATAACACTATCTGGAGTTTACACAGAATGGTGCAAAGAAAAAAAGAGGAGAGAGAGAAATCAGAGGAGAATGTCCAGACTGGTTTGAGCTGACAGGAAGTTTATAGTAACTCAAACAAAGCACTCTGTAAAGTCGTGGTGAGCAGAAAAGCATCTTAGAATGCACAACACATCAAACCTTGAGGCGGGTGAGCTACAACAGCAAAAGACCACATAAGGTTCCACTCCTTTCAGCCAGGAACGATCTGAGGCTATCATCGGCACAGACTCAAATTGGTGAAATATTGGCTTATAGCTGTCAAATTGCTATTTGAAATGTATGGAATTTAAAACTATATGGATTTGTAAATGATGACTTGAAGATTAACATTTGTTGATTGGCTGATGTAGGTATGTGGTGGGGCTCCGCCCACCTCACCCCTATAGAAAACTATGTAAAAGGAACATGAATATGCTTATCTTTTAAAACACACATTATACTAAAGGATAGCTGAAAGAAGATGATGGTTTAAAAAAACCACATTATCTTGCTGACATCTTGCATTGTAGTTGAGACCTACATTATAGGCACAACTTCAGCTGTATCCAGTTTTGGTAGAAATGACCTGTTTTGTATTAGAAACGAGGCATTGCCAAAGCAAACATTCATTCCTTTTTATATCCCACTGGGGGAAAAAGACTATTGATTAACTAACTATGCTGTTAGTCCTACCAAAATCTCTAAATACACATTGGCCTTCTTTTTATTATTCTATAGCTGTGTTCCCCTATTTAAATGACTTGAGTGACATTGCTGGATTGCTACACAATGTTCAAGTGCTTCAAGAAAATAAATAAATAATATGTAGAGTTTTCTCTCTGGGATGATATATTAGGAAGAGAGGCATTTTCTAAAATAATGTTGACTATAAGAACACGGTCAGATCCCAGCTCAGTGCAATATTTGTTGTTCATTAATACCAGTTACTAGAATTAGTCCAACTATTCAGTTTTGGCTGAACAATGGATTCAAAATTTTACATAAAGGTTCTGCAAATTATTTTAGAGTATATGCATTGTTTATATTTATTTGTCTATTATTTTTTTACCTCATGTTTGAAAAGAAAATATTGAGAATGTGCAAAATAGCTATAGTGCACAGAGGAAATGGCTACAAATATGGTGTCAGGTGTTACTCACAATAACAAGGCACACCACCATAACTAGATACAATGACAAGGCAGGCCAAATTCATAATGTCACTTTTCATTAATGTGAAGCCAGAATGAGATAAAGGGACAGTCGTGGCCTGGTTGAGTTGTAGAATTTTCTACAACCGTCGTGCTCTCATGAAAAGCAGATGTTTTGAGGAAACGGACTGCAGACCTCTACAGAAATGCCAAGATCATCGCAAACTGCTGAAAGCTGTCTTTGGTCAGAGTGATATTTCGCAACCTACCAATAGGATTTTATGACCCAGCTAGTGATGTGCATTTTGCAAACTATTTGAAACATTGAGATGGCTCTTTAGGGTGAAGCTTGGGAGCCAATTCGCACATCTAAAAAGCTGTATATCCTTTTGTAAAAAATTCATCCGTATTTGGAAGGGGTGTAATGATTCACAAACCTAGATTCAAAACATTCGAGTCTGAACATTCTGAACAAACTGTAACAAATATAAATTACCAGTGAAACGACTAAATGTGCATTTTTGTATGTGTAAAACTATATAAATCAAAGATGGTTACAAACAGAGGTTTAATATTGTAAACAAAATGTACTACTTTGTTATATGTAAAATTTTTAAAAATAAATACATTTATAAATTATCCCAAAAATTTGATTGAATAAACAATCTCTGACCATGGGAAAATGTCTGATTAAAACATAATTAGCTCTGTAGCAGTACCTGAGGAACTCACTGAGAGATTGCACTCCAAAGTCGGCTAAAATGCCCAATTTCTGCTGCCATTTTCTCAGGCACTGCGGATTGCAGCAGCATGGTGCTTGTGTTATTTAAAAGCTACTGAAGAGGTCTTTTTGTTAAAGATTATAATGTGATTGTATAACCATATAACCTATAATGCATGTTGGTCATTGTGATTTGGAGCTAACACTTCACAAGTGCAGATGATTCCTGCTAATCTTGCAGGCTCTCCATGAAAGAATGAAATCATGTGACTAGTGTGTTCTCTATATATTTGAACTCTATAGGTTGCGCAGATTGACACTTCTGGTGCTCAAAAAAGTGCAATTGCAATCGCACCACGTGCATTTGGTATTCATGGTCCTGTACTGCCATTAGACTGTAATCATGACATAAATGCATCAGGTGAACAAAACTATTTGGTGTCAGTTCTAGTGAGAATACTAAGATGTGTTTGATTCTTATATCATATGTGTGTGAGTGAGGCGACATCAGGTTCAACTACACGTCTGCTTGTTATAATGTGTGTAGTGGAGTGTATTGTAGAAGTAATTAAATACGGGGAAGTGGTGGCTGCACTCTGACCCCAACTAACTGGTCTGCAAAGCAAACAATTTCCTTGTGCATATGTATTTATGATAAATAAAGACTCATTATCTTATTTAAAAAAGACAGGGGTCTTCTTGGAAATCTACTTTAATGAAAGATAAGCACAATGAGGTACAATGAGATTAATGGAGTTTTGCATATTCACATGGATTTTTCTCTGGGTTTGCTATGATGGATGGACGGACTTTATGACAAATGCAAGGTAATGATTAATGTTGTACTGGTAATTAGCTAGTACAGTATTGAACAAGTTCAGTGTCAGGTAAGCAAAGCAAAAGAACTTTAGCAGGTTTTGTGAAAACAAATTGGCAAGGAGGAGTCTGGGAGCCAAAATAATCATCTCTTATTGGTGAGCTCACATGACTGCTCTGACTCACTGAGCCAGAAATGTCTTTTAGTGCTTAGTTCACCTTGTGGTGTCCGGCTGCTGCCAGGTTTGTTTTAATTATGATGTTAACCATAGAGATAAGCGTAGTGTTCCTCTATCTGTCATATATACAACCCCAGAGGTAAGAGCCAAACATGGGCTCTGACACCTTCCCTGCTGTTACTCTTGTGGTCTCAGAACACTGTTTGGGATCCATCACTATAAAGATTTTCAAGCCTGTGTGTTTATCCAAAATGTAAGGATATGGTCTGAGTGATAGCTGAGGAAGAAAGCACTGACATAAGGTTTCCATGCAGTTATGTGGATTAGAGTAACATAGAGGTTCTCAGCATGACTGTGTTTAATTCATGCTAAAAGGTTATGTACATTACGCCCTGAGACAGAAGTAAAACACATGAGCGTCATTGAATCTAAAAGACGAGAAATATGAAACGATTCGAAATGAAATACAGTTTGAATGTGTTGGGTTATATCTTTCCCAATATCACTGGGAATAATTATTTGCATTGTTTATGGATATTAATCATTACTGTACAGAGTCCATAGTTTGTCATTGTGTGTTCTAGCAAGACAAGAGCACAAAGACACTCTGTCGTATATATAACAAATAATTCAGGCATAAACAGGAACACTGGCATGTAGTATTTATAGAGTCGGCTTTCGTGTATAGGACAGTCTTTCGCTATAATACATGGTTGTGTTTAAAAATTCAAACACCTTACAGGGTTTTTCCTACAGGTCGGTAGCAGCCATGAGGCAGACCAGGTTAGGGCACATAATGTTTATGTCTTGGCTGTAAAACATTTAACATCTTTGCAGCTTCTGGGACCAACATACCATGTTTTCATGTGCACTGTCCATGTTACAGTTTGAGGTTCTCTGCAGTGATCTTAAAATATTAAAAAGATTAAGGCTTAAAAGATTATATAACAGTGATGTAAAGCTACAAACCTACTTTCCCTCTCTGAAGTGTTTCTCTCTGAGGGAAAATTCTCAAAACAAGGACCAGTTTACAAGATGCTCTGATAATTCAAAATTGCACTTGGAGGTAAAAAAAAAAAAAGTGTAACTGAAAATGTGATGGTTCACAAAAACAGATTTCCCAATAATTCATTGTTTTGCACTCTTACACTCCCATACCCAGTACAGCCATAGTAAACCCAAGTACACACTGATAATCTGTTGAAGAAGCTTAAACCAAAATTGGGGTTCTTTCATCGTTTAAAAAACTGCTTTCCTTATGAGGCTAGAAAGAAAATAGTGGAGAGTAGCCTTCCAATTAGAGTTCGTGATACCATCTCTGTGTTTAAGTTTAGGCTGAAAACATATTTGTTTACTAAAGCCTACCATTGATAGACTTTCTTTTACGCAGAGTACACAGTCTTTTCCATTACAGGATAGTAATCATCTTTACTTCTCTTTACCTCCCTCTTGCTCTCTCCTTCTGTCGAGCCATGATATTCTGGAGATCCCAGTGATCCTGACCCTTCCTGCTCTCCGGACCTGCCTGATCCATCCTGATGCCCTACCTCTGGTTGGACCTCTAATCAACTCTAGGCTATAGCCTGGATACTGCTGAGGATGGTGCTGTTTGAAGTACCATGGTACCATGGTTTTGGACCTCAATTTCACATGGACATTCTCACTGTGGTTGCTGGGACTACGGTTGATGCTACAGTGAAGGAAAGAAGTATTTGATCCCCTGCTGATTTTGTAGATTTTGAGATCCTTGGAGTCAAAATCAACAGGGGATCAAATACTTCTTTCCCTCACTGTATGGCCTTGGAACTGCAATTACCATATACAGTTTTACACTCAGGTCTCCTTTAGTGAACAGTGGAACAGTTCAACAAAACAGACTTCATATTAAAACCATAATAAACTTTCTTTTACTTTCACACTATCCGTTGTTACCCAGATGAGGACGGGTTCCCTTCTGAGTCTGGTTCCTCGCAAGGTGTCTTCCTCATATCATTTTAGGGAGTTTTTCCTCACCAACATCTCCACCGGCTCTCTCAAAAGGGATACATTCACACACTTAAAATCTGTATCCTGTGTTTATATATTTCTGTAAAACTGCTTTGAGACAATATCCATTGTTAAAAGCTCTATACAAATAAAATTGAATTGAATTGAATTGAGTACTATTTTTTATAATTGATTATGGTGACCTTGTTTATATGCATGCAACTTTATTAAGGAAACTAGACTCTGTCATGCAGCGTTATGCTTTATTTGTGGAGCAGATTCACGTACTCATCACTGTATACTATATGAATCATTGGCATGGACATCTTTGCATCATAGGAGGACATTCCATATGTATATGTTCATTGCTAAGTCACTTCTAGGAAAATCACTCTCTTATATTTCTAATCTCTTAACTTTTTATACAAATAGTTATTGTGCTAGATCTCAATCACATTCGGTTAAAAGTCCCAAGAGAATACCTATAATTTGGCAAACGTGCATTTTCATTTTATGCTCCATGGGTCTGGAACAATCTGCAAAATGTACTGTAGTTAAGCTATTGCCAGCTCTGAGTATTATTAAACGTCTTTTGTTGAAGGAGTGTTGTAAGTGCTTTTCTTGATTTTACTCTTATTGTCTTCAATGGGTATTGTTTTCTGTGATTATCTCTGTGGGAACTCTATGTGCTGCCATCTTGACCAGGTCTCCCTGGAAGAAAAAATTATGATATCTCAATGGGATCTTCCAGGTTAAATAAAGGATAATTAAAAATAAAATCCCAAAATAACAAAAAAAGGCTTATATAATAATAAGTGTTTGGTCTTTTGATATAGGAATGTTAACATGTTCTGTCTTGAAATACTAGCCTGGTGTGATTCAACAGAACTCTATGAGCATCTCTCAGACTATACCAGTCAGCCAAAATGAGTGATTATTCACTTTCCATTACAGCAGGCCCTATTTCTTAACAAGCAATTTTAGAAAGATTGACCTTACAGGCCTGGAGAAGAGTATTAGTGACTCTTGACATTTTCCCTGCTACAGCTCTGATGGAGTTCTTGAATATTACCTATGAACTGATCAAGAGTGGCGGAAATTGCCCTATTTTAATAACAGTTCATTTTTTAGATGGACATCTTGTAAGAGAAAAGGCTTTTCAATCATGCTCCAAAGAGTAGGGACTATATACTTTTCAATTACACCACGATGGATGGTGATTAAGATACACAGAGAAAATTTAAATGCTCTTGATAAGCACTACGCTGTATCTTGGCAACTATGCACCTCTTTAAACAACACCATGATTTACAGAAATACTGCACATCATTACTAAAGCAGACAGATTCTCTTCCAGCACTATGGTAATGATGGTACATCAGCTAGCTAGTGATATCCCATTAAACTGAGTGTTTTAAATCCATTTAATTTGCTCGCATTTAATTGTTTTAAATACTGCTTTTCAGGTTTTATATAATGACATAGTTGGAAAGATATACATATAAAATCAACTGTAAAATAAATGATGATTCAGATGGCCTATTAAATAGTCAGATATTGTGTTTGTTAGGTTTTATCAGGGTTGTACATATTATAGGCCTAGATGGCTGATGCTGTAATTTTATACATCGCAACATAATGCCTGCCATACACTCTCAGAATAAAAGAACTTGAGTGGTAGCCCCAATGGTAAACCTTTTTGCACATTTAGTAAATAATCTTTTACTTATTAAGGCACATGTATTGTAAAGTAAATATCCCACACTTGGGCAACTTTTCCTGTTTAATGGGATTAAAACAGCAAAAGTCCTGCAGCCCCAATTCCAAAAAGTTGGGATGCTGTGAAAAATAAATAAATAAAAACAATGCGATGATTTGCAAATCTCATAAACCAATATATTATTCACAACAGAACATAGAAAACATGTCAAATGTTTAAACTGAGGAAATGTATCATTTTAAGAATTAAAATAAGGTCATTTTGATTTTTATGGCCACAAAACATCTCAAAAAAGTTGGGACGGGGCAACAAAGGGCTGGAAAAATAAGTGTTACTAAAAAGAAACAGCTGGAGGAACATTTAGCAACTAATTAGGTTAATTGGCAACAGGTCAGTATGATTAGGAATAAAAAAAGAGTATCTTAGAGTCGCAGAGACTCTCAGAATTAAAGATGTGGTGGAATATGGATGGAAGCATATATTGCTCTAAAACCTGTATATACCTTTCAGCATTGATGGTGCCTTTCCAGATGTGCAAGTTGCCCATTCCATAGGCACTAATGCACCCCCATATCATCAGAGATGCAGGATTTTGAACTGAGTGCTTATAAAAAGCCGGATGGTCCCCCTCCTCTTTAGACCTCTTTAGTTTAGAGGCGTTTATGGTTTCCAAAAAGAATTTCAAATTTCGATTCGTCTGACCACAGAACAGTTTTCCAGTTCACCTCAGTCCATTTTAAATGAGCTTTGGCCCAGAGAAGATGGCGGTGTTTCTGGATCATGTTCACATATGGCTTCTTCTTTGCATGATTAACCAGCATTTGTGGATGGCACGACGAACTGTGTTCACATACAATGAGGTCTGGAGGTGTTTCTGAGCCCATGCTGTGATTTCCATTACAGAATCATACCTGTTTTTAATGCAGTGCTGCCTGAGGGCCCAAAGATCACGGGCATGCAATATTGATTGTGCACAGAGATTTCTCCAGATTCTCAGAATCGTTTGATGATATTATGTACTGCAGATGATGAGATATTCATAGTCTTTGCAATTTTACATTGAGGAACTTTATTCTGAAATTGTTCCACAAATTCTAGACGCAGTTTTTCGCAGATTGGTGAACCTCTGCCCATTTTTACATCTGAAAGATTCTGCCTCTCTAATACGCTTTTAAAAAAATTAAAAAAATCATGTTTCTGACCTGTTGCCAATTAACCTCCAGCTGTTTCTTTTCAGTAACACTTACTTTTCCAGCCTTTTGTTGACCTTGTTCCAACATTTTTGAGATGTATTGTGACCATGAAATTCAAAATGAACTTATTTTTTCTGTAAAATACAGAAAGGTACATTTCCTCAGTTTAAACATTTGATATGTTTTATATGTTCTGTTGTGAGTAACATACGGGTTTATGAGATTTGCAAATCACATTTTACACAGGGTCCCAACTTTTTTGTAATCTTCTAAATCTTCTAATGGAAATAAATAATGTATTTTAATGGGTATAAGAGCTCCATGTGTACCATTAATACTTCGCAAACTACATGAATTTAATGAAAAGTGGTAATAGAGTGATTATATAGTAAAGGAATAATGAATATAATGGAGCAACACAACAACCGTCCCCTTTTTTTTACAAACACCACATTTGTCAGTCTTAATGGATATGGTTGCTGTATTACCAAGTTTGGTTGTCATTTCTTTGAAATTAAATTTTCCCTGTAGCAAAACAAAAAACTTGGACTTGTACCCACTTCTTGAAATAGTACACATGCCCATGGCTATGGAATAGATTCATTTGTCATCAGCACATTACTATATAATGCATCTGTGTCTGCTAATGATGCATACAAAACCCAGCAACATTATTTGATGCTTGAATGCCAACAAAAACTTGGTTTTGTGCATTAATTTAGCTTTTGTGCACTTCGCCTGTCTTTCTGTAGGAATAAGGTATAATTCTGCTTTATGATATTAAAACCTCTGCACAGTGAGCCTGGTATTGAGGGTCTGAGTCTCAAACCACAACAAGGAAAGGGCAAAACCAGTCATGAACACACTTGACCACTCTCCTTATTCAACTATATTTCTCTACATGTTTTTCTCTTCATTTTATGCCACGACAGCATTCATTTAAAAAAAACAAAAAAACAACAACAGTCCTGAATAATAAACTTACACATTTAGCAGCTTTGACAAGACACACCATCCGCTTCGGTAAGCGTCAAAATTTGGGAAGCCTAGGCATGTCTTTCACCAATTCTCTAAACAACATGGCTGTTCAATTTATTTTCCTTTACCTGATAAGCAAGTCTGAATCTGCATCTATGAATAATGCTATGAGGTAAGATGAAAAAATATCCATCAAATAAAACTGGGTATAATTGAAAAAAAAACCACATCAACACATTGCTTGGATAAAAAGGTGCCCACCAGTATAGGCACTGTACAAGAAAGGCACTGTATGTGAAACAATAGAATTTCCACACTGACTACGTTTACATGGACAGCAAGAATCCAATTAATGAGCTTATTGTGAATAAGATAACATTGTTATTAAGGTGTTTACATTTGTTGCTTTTAGACTATTCCTTTCATGCTCAGGTTTTACAGTGGGGGAAAAAGTATTTGATCCCCTGCTGATTTTGTACGTTTGCCCACTAACAAAGAAATGATCAGTCTATAA
>JAOUWY010000027.1:4872015-4887803 GCA_025728095.1 Prietella phreatophila
GTGTGTGTGTGTGTGTGTGTGTGTGTGTGTGTGTGTGTGTGTGTGTGTGTGTGTGTGTGTGTGTGTGTGTGTTCACACCGGATGGAGCCACTGAACAGCACTGGATCCTGAAGAATGATGGACATCCGGGATCTCAGAGTCTGCAGAGGCAGCTTGCAGATATCGATGCCATCAATAATGATCTTTCCTGATAAAAAGAAAGAAAAAAAAGAAAAGAAATAAAGTATTATTTTAAGTAAGTAAGTAAAGCAGCATCTTCAATTTTGTTATTAGAACCGTAAAAAAAAACCCCAAAAAAACTTTTTAACCAATGAACTTGGATACAATGATGAGAATACTGTTTAATAAAACGAGAAGGAAAAACTGCTCATGTTGCTACTCAGAGCTACTCAGGACGCTACTCAGCGTGTGTTTAATCATGACGAGCAGAATCTGGAGAGATAATACTGAATCATCATTCTGCTTCTGCAGAGTCCAATTTCTGCAGTGGAAAGTTGGAAATCATTCACACTTCTCATTTTAGCTTATATGGACACGCTGTGAGTGTGTGCTTATTCAATCAGAAAATTTAAGACATTGAGAACACTGGTCATGCTCAAAAACTGATTGCGCGTGTGTATTTTTGGATTTGGCCACATTACAAGTCTTAACTCGCTGACCTGCTGAAAAGCATCCGACCTACTTCGATAATGCACCACGAGCCTATTAAATGAGTGCGTGAACTTTGATGACTGAACACTGAATTGCAGGAAGTATTCCCATGTTTAAAATTTATTTATGTTGATCCTAGGCTGAGTAATCTCAATCGGCTTAAAGTGTGGCTGCTTCGCAGAACAAAAAACATCAATCGGATGAGGGTATGACATTGACTGGAGGTAATGTCTAAAAGTCTCAACGCTGCTCATCTGAAGTGCCCGAAGCGCTCTAAAAGCTAATGCCTTGACGTGGCATCATTGTTGCTTGTCAACGTGATGGAAACCATAAGCGGCGCAGTATAAACAAGAGTAGCTGAAATGTTTCTGGAGCTGCTTAAAGAATCATTCTCAAGTCTAAAGAAGAACTAACAGCAACTTAAACGAATCCTGAATGCTATCGTTTTGTTTTCTTTCCTCGGTAGATGAAAGCACATAGTCGCACTCAGCCCTTAAATCTCATCCCTTTTAGTGAAAAAATTACGTCATACTCGAAATGACACTGCATTTCAGTTCCCCTCGGAAGAAAGCACTATTGTAAGGCACTAAGGAAGAAATACAAGGAGGCTTCACCTTCAAAAACGTCCACCATGTTGAAAAAGGCCAGAGACAGCGAGGACTTTCCACTGCCTGTCCTCCCACAAATGCCCACCTTGGGGGAAAGAAAGAGCGACAGAGAGAGAGAGATAGACAAAATAAATGTGACCATCTTTATACAGCCACACTCTCATTTTCCAGACTGCTGTTATAAACCAGAATGGTCTTTGTGTAAATACGTAATATGCTTGCCTATTGCCTGCACATCAGAACATGTCAACAAGGTAAGTGTTATATGCACGGCTCAAAGATATATTGTATAAACGAGTCACGGGATTGATCAAAGCGATGAGCCTTATGAAAAAGGTGAACCTTCTGATGGCAAAGACATGAGAAAATTAACACTGTTGTGACAAAACCACCAGCTGGGTGATGAAGTGGAGCTCGTTTCATTATCATGCCACATTAATGCCAACTGAACGTGGAACCTTTCATTCGCAAGATTACATTATACCTAAGAATTCATTTCAGGTGCCAATATTTGTTTAAATAAAAACAATACTTTGTCAACCACCAATATAAGATTTGTAGATTAAGCTTAATCCTTAAATGTGAATACTGAGATTTTGTCATGAATCCAATCCAACGTACCTTCTCCCCAGGGTTGATGAAAGCATTGACATGTTTAAGAGCAGGTTTCAGCATGGGGTCATATCTCACACACAAGTCCTGGATTTTAATTTCACCATGCTGAGGCCAGTACTCTGGAACCTGTGAGACATCTATGGCCAAAAAGAGGACGCATGGACAGAGTCTTGTGAGTTAACGCCTGCCCCATCTTTCCTTAAAAGATGTTCTAGTCTTTATGGTATGGTATTTAGGGTTAAATGTAAAGTGAGTAGATACCTGTAATAATTAATGCCTAAAATTGCTCATGTAAATGTTTTAATACATTTGACTGACGTCAAGGCTTTTCTTTGAACAGTCTTCTTACAACAAGATATGGTGGAGCACACAAAGACACAGAAAGGGCCTGCGTGCATGAATGAATTCCACGTTCTAGCTAAGAGTTGTATCTGCATGTAGATAAAAACCTCTTACAACTGTTCAGACTGCTTAGTTTAATAGCGTCGTTCTAGATAAGGTTTTGCAATGTTCTCTGGAATAACGCAAACTCGAGCTATCTCTGGGCCCAAATTCCAGAGTTTAGTCTCTTTCGCTGCTATCGTGTCTGTCGTTTTTCCATTGCGTCATTGAGGAGGCGGGGGATGTGGATAGACAAGGACTTTCTTTGGCAGTCTAATGGGCTATCACTGGAGATCCAGACATGTTCCTGCTGTAGCGTTTCCTTCTCGCCTCTCCCTCCTTGCCCTCCTGACTCAACCCACCGTCCCTCCCCAGAGTCGAAAGTTTACATTCGCAGAGAAGGCAGAGTAAACGGCATATGTCAACTGGAAACTGCCTGATTGGGAAATGTTTCACACATTCCCACATGCTGATAATACAACAGGAAACAGGAAATCTGGGGTTTTCTGTGGCTGGGGTCAAGATGCCTTGTTCCACATCCAGAATTAGGCAACAATTCTCATACTGTACAATTTATTTATTGATTACGAGTCAGCATTTGCCTTTTATGTGCTACTAGATGTAAGTGATCTTTAATTTGGACCTTTATTTTGAGCTAGTTGTTATAACAGACACAGCATTGCTGAACTGGTTTATTTAGCTCCCACGTGGATACGATGAAACTCTTCTCACAATCTGCTCATACCTTGGATCACTTTCTTGGATCACACTGTTCATATTAAGACGCTTTTACCTATGGAACCCTCGTAGTTCTCGGACTCTGTGCTCAGGAAGCTATTAACCTTCTTCACTGCTGCCATCTGAACCTCCAGATCTGCCAGGTTCCTCACTACCCAGTTCAGATAATTAGTCACCTGTTCACAACACAATAAGAAATAAGGACTGTGTGATAAACTCACTAAGGATTGCGTAGACTAGTTGAATAATACACTACTAATACATAGACATGACGAATATAATACTAAACAAGACAGGTGGTAAAGAAAGCAGGCTAGATTTGGTTATATTTGGTTAGCTTTTCAGACTAGATGAAGCCAATTTTATACTGAAATATTATTTAGTTTGAATGGAAAGTTATTGCTTCTATACCACTTTTCCATCATATCACTTTTATGCTTAACTGTAGAGGACTTTTTTCTTTTTTTAATCCCACTATCACCTGTTTCTAAAGAAGTTCAGACATCGTCCAATTATTGTTGTTGTCCTTTAATGTAAATAAAATCCTTGAGCATATTTAATTCTGTTGTGGTTACTGTTGTGTGGTATTTGGTGCTGCAGGTTGCATGTCACTATCCAGTCCCACTCAGCTAGTTTCGAGTCAGATCAGCAGTGCATGCTAGCTAACAGAAGTCCATTCCAGAATAGTTTTTTGTTGGATGCTACTGAGACCAGAAAATATGGTGGAAAAACTTCCCAGCTGCTGCTGTAGACAGATGCTAGTCACTGTGCTATAAGTAGGGCTCTCAGTTCCAAAGTCAGTGATTTCAACTGAGCCAGGTCGAGTGCGTTGTAAAAACTGGTACATCCTTAAATAATATTATATGATAAACAGATTGATTATCTGGCATGCTTATCACACCGATTTTATTTTTCATCTTTAACAACGTAGCCGGAAATGTCATTTGTAGCCTGCGCATGGCTGTTCACTGAAGTGCAGTTTTGATGCCTATTTTGCTGTTGCCTAATAGTAGTACTCAACAGTTCTTCGACATAAAACAGTTCTAAAAAGTTATTCAAGTTATTCACCTGTATTATAATCAGAACACTTTGTAGTTTAGTCCTGGAATAAATTCACAAATAATATGACACGGGTTAATGTTAGAATAAAAATTGCGTCTCACTGTTAGAGCATATGTTAGGCCCAGTCCAACCAGACCAGGCGGGACTCCATAAGAAGACATCCAGATGGCAGCTACTGCAGCTGTTAGGACAATAACAGCACCCAAATAATCCTGAGAGGAAGAAAAAAAAACGTTCAGAACTTCTTATCAGGTCACACGGCTTCTTAATTAGATAAGATTCTCAATATTAGCACAATGCCTACCTGGTTATGTTTTTTTCTTTCAGTCTGTTTATTGAGCTGTACTTACTGTTCTGACTTCTAGCCACCGGTTGGCAGCAGAGAGGAAGAGGTAAGCTATGTTGTTGGTGTCAGTCAGCTCCAGCATTCTCTGCCTGAAGCGTGCCTCGTGCCTGTGTAAGAACAATTAGCTGCTTGAAAAAGAACTATTTTCAACTTTTCCTCATCAAACTCTTAACTCTGGCTTGAAAGCTGGAAAAACTGAGAGGTATCCTTTAAGTTTCAAGAATGTAGTGTTAATGTAAGACTATTAACACTTATGGTGAAAATGTTAGAAGTGATATCTTTGGATAGTGGTATGAAACAGACATACCAATGAAATTTCCCTCCTATTTTCTTCCAAATTTGTTCACCATCAAATTCCTACCCACTAGCCAGCTCTCCACTATGACATGACCACTACCAGCTATGGAGGGTTGAGGGCTATCACGTTCTTCCTATAAGAAAGGGTTATCTACCCCCTCCTACATACACAAGCTCAAAGAACCTCACGGTTATTGGTTATTGTTGCTCTGATTGACAAATGGCTTTGGTATCGTCACAAGAAAGGGCAAACAGATCACGTTTAATTGAGGGTGGAGGTGGATATATATTGTATCGCCCAGAGCACTGACCTGAATGCTCGTATGGTGGTGAGGCCTTCTGCAGTCTCAGAAAAATGGCAGAGCAAAGGAAGCTGAGTGGAGTCATCTAGGTCCTGCAGATCTCTGTGGCAGATGAGAAGTAGAAAGCAACAGAAAATGGAAGGTAAAAATAGTGTGAAATCTTAACACTGACTTCTGACTTTTTGGATCAAAACTCACTTTGATGCAACCCGGAAGTACTTCTGGATGAAGTAGAAGGCCACTGCGAGGGGCACCAGGGCGATAAGGAAAGCCGGTGTAACGAAAGCGATGACGCCAATGGCCGAGAGACAGAGAAGAGTGGATCGAGTGAGAGACTCCAGTGTTGGAGGAATGTGCTGCAGGGAGAGCAGGGGTGAGGGAGACACACAGTCAGAGGGCAAGAAATGAAGCTTAGCACTAACATGTTGCTTTTCGGCATGTCACCGCATAATGAAACAGGTACACTCTTTCAGCTAAATCATATAGTGACATATCCGTGTGACAAGTCCTCAGACCTCAGCAGAGCATTAATGTGTTTGAAAGGCCAAATGATTAGGACAATAAATAAATAAATAAACAAATGAATGAATGAATGAATGAATGAATGAATGAGGTGCTGGTTGTTTCTCACCTGATCGATAATGTTGGTATCTGCAGAGAAACGGTTGAGGATTTGACCAAGTGGGGTAACGTCAAAGAATCTGACAAAGACAAAAATATGATTATTATTGTTAGATGGCAACATATTATTATAGTGGTCTTCTCTATTATTATTCTCAGGGTAGGAATGCATACTCCGTTCTATAGTAACCTTATCAATAGGTAGCTAACCCTCGCCTCAGTTTAACACATACAGGTTTCTCGAGCAAGTGACCATCTGTTGTCTCATGATAAAAAAAAAATTAAACAAACAAAGAAATTATTCTAGATGAAGTAGCACCTAAACATGTGTATGTATGTTAGTGGGTGTACCTAAGAGGTGCATGGATGATCTTGTTGAGTAAGTTATGGTGCAGATTAGTGGCAGCAGCAAGACCCAAAAACTCAACAGTCAGAGAAGTGATAAGACAGAGGACTATCCCTGCTCCACAGAGAATAATGAACACTGGGACATAATCTTGATACTGTGGGAACAAAAACAGCACACAAACGCACACACAAAATCTTAACAAATCATAATAATGCGTTTAATGTAGGACATAAACATGCATACCTTTAATTTGAATAACGTTCTTATTGAACCCAATCATTTCATTCATGTTGTTCACCTCACCTCTGCACTTTGCGCTGCCGTGTACTTCTGAGTGGAGTTGGTGGCATCGGCATCCAGGTTGGTGATGGAACCACTGATATTATTTGGGCTTGAGGAGGTCCATGCTGCCAGCCAGTAATCAATGGCCACCATGACCGAGTGCTTGGCCAGCTTGGAGGCGACCATCATGAAAACCAAGAGAAAGCCACCAGAGGAGAAATAACACCAGCAAACCCTCCATGGGATTTTTAAACGGCGACTGGTGGTAGTGGACATGTTGTCGTCCTCATCTTCCTCCTCTTGCTCTTCTGTGAAAAACAATTCAAACGATAAAGCGTGTGATGAGAAATGTTTGGGTAGGGAAAATGTATAGCTTCTGAAAAAAGTAAGGTTGGGGATGACCTTCATCTTCATCATCAATTTGGTTCTTGGCTTCTCTTGAATAGAAGGCTCTTCTCAGTGTTTTCCTCTCGAGAGTAGTCTGACTCTCAAAATCGGTGTCCTGGAATATATCAACAGTGAAGTTACATCTTGGAAAGCCCACCAGCAGTAAAAAGCATTTTACCTGCACTTTCTGTCCATGCTAATGGAAAAGCAGCAGAATATAGATGCTGGTTGTCAGTTTAAATGTGTGTGGGATATGAGTGAAGTAGGCTGACCTTCTCCAGCTCCTGGTCCTGCCTGTTCATGAGAGTCTTCCAGTGCTCGTAGAGCTCCACATCATGTGTCTGGATGTCCTTCAGTGTCCCCTCTCTCAACACAGAGCCATCCTTCATTGCTATGATCTAACGAGCAGAAAAGCAACAGAAATTCATAAACAGCCCAGGGAAACACCTTAATGAAAAAAGGGTGTAAAAAAAAAGTTCCAACATAACTATAACCCAGGACTGAAGATAATATGAATCAAGATGCAGGTTTTACTTGGAAATGCTTTGATAGATATTGGTTCCTTCTAATTTAATTTAAGTTTGCTACTGACCCAGTAGAACCTGAGTAGGATCATAGTTTCAGGCAAGTCACTGAGTTTGAATAATATTTTCCACAAGCTACTGACACTGACCCAATCTGCATGAATGAGGTACTGCAGTTTGTGTGTAACTAGGACCATAGTGCGCTTATCGTCCTGCAAGAACTTGAGAATGCCCTCCTGCATCAGATGGTCACTTAGATGGATGTCCAGAGCAGAAAATGGGTCATCCTACAGGGGGACAAGACACATATTTCCGACACGGTTTCTCAGGTTATATGAGAGAAAAACATCGTTAGTGTGCAGCCTTTTTTAATGCTTTTGAATCAATAATAATTCCAAAGCACATTGCGTTTGTTTAGTATATTTTATTATTTATGTCATTACAGACGTGTTATCTGGATACTGATACTGATATAACTAGGATGCTGAATTAAAGGACTATGGTTATTATAGGGTAGGCTGGGAAGAGATCTGGAAAGACATTTCGACAGCCAGTATCTGATTGAAAATTGTATTTATTAGGCTTTTGTCCAATTCATTACAGTAGGCAAATCCAATTACTTGATAAAGCTTGACAATTTAATCTGTGAGGAAATCACACGTTCCTAGCAATGTTTTAGGCATCTTTAAGCAGACTGAATATTTGTACCACCATATGTATTAAACTAACTTGACTCCTTATCCAATAATGAGAATTTATTGGTCACCTATACATTATAGCACAGTGAAATCAGTATACCCCACTGTGTTATAATATATAAGTGTCCAGTAAAGACTCAAGTCAAGGCATACCAGGAAGTTGGGGTACAAGTACAGGGTAAGCCATGATGCAGCGCCCATGGAGCAGAGGAGGTTAAGGGCCTTGCTCCAGGGCCCAACAGTGGCAGCTTGTCTGCACCAGGGTTTGAACCCTCGACCTTCCAATCAGTAACCCAGAGCTTTAAACACCAACCCAGCAATGTACCTTTTGTAGGAAGATAGCCTAGGCAAGATTAAAAGTAACTACAAACATAACAGTTTTGATGAAATATATTTAGAATATATAAATTGAGGAGTTAAAGTACGTTATAGCCAAAAAAAATCTAATTTTGGTCAAAATCAGGATTTTTTGTGTTTTTGTTTTTTGTTGTATGCTCGCCAAAATTCAGCCACAGCAACATGTGATGGGTTTTTTCAGACCACCACACATATGTGTAATATAATCTTAATAATATATTACTAATATATTAATAATAATAGTTCTGAATGTAAAATTTCTTAGCAATTGCTTAGCAAGCTCTCACAAATGTATCTGATTTCTTACCAGAAAAACAATGTTGGTGTCCTGATATAGAGCTCTGGCCACACATATCCTCTGTCTCTGACCTCCACTGAGATTTATTCCCTGAACAGCATCGCACACAAACAGATATTTTCAACAATTAAACAAGAGAGTGTTCTTTATTTTTTGATATGCTAGTCTTTGCTTGGTATTTATTAACACCTCGTGATCCGGCTAGCAGTGCTACAGCACCCGAAGTCATAAAGTGAAAATGAACTGAACTCAGAGTCATAACTCATCTTCGTCAGCTTTGTCGCTTACCCTTTCTCCAATTTCAGTCTGGTCCCCAAAGGGAAGGAGATCAATATCTGGCTGCAGTGAGCAAGCATCGATCACAGTCTTGTATCTGTAAGAACAAAACAGAAGAAAGTAATGAGATTTCTGCTAACCAAAAGGTTTTTAAACAAATTCACAGGAATCTTTAACATGACCATGACTTAGCCAACACAATATGGAGTCAAAATAAATAGAGACAGTCAACAATGTCATTTTGAGTGCATTGAATTTCAGTTAAATGTTACTCAATAAATACCCATGTTTTTTAATGAGGCAGCTCTCACCTCTGCTTGTTGAAAGGACTACCAAATGTGATGTTCTCCTCTACAGTAGCATTTAGCAGCCAAGACTTCTGAGCTGCGTATGCCACAGAGTACCTGTTCTTACTGCGAGGGGAGACAAAGATTACATAAACGTGAACAGTGGCTCTATTATAAAGCAATACTGATCACAACACACCAAGGGTTAAGAAAATGAAGAAATCCACAAATTAATGGTGATTTAAAAAATGCAGGGAGATACGTCAATGCCAATGACTGAAGAAGTAGACCGCTGCTTGTTTGCATTATGTTTAGATAATTCGATTTTGTGTAGACAGCACAATATTCAGGATGATTTACAAAAAGAAAATTCATGAAATATTCTACATAAACCATTTAAAACACTCACTGCCCTCCTATAACTGTTTCAAGTGGGCTAAATAGCTCTCATATTGCCATGTCAAGAGTAAGCATGAGTATAGAATAAAAACTAGTCTTTTTGTGTTTTATACAAAACTTTGTCTCTTCATATATTATGGCTTGCAAAACTTTAGGTCTGCAACAACCAATCAAAACATCAATAGCATTAATAAATTAATTAAATAGCTGTCAATGAAATAGTGGGAAATAAGCGTTGTTGTTGTTTTTTAAACCATGTGTTTCATTAAGCAAGTAAAAACATTTGAAAGATGCAGTGCAAGAAAGATAATGGAAATTCTAATACACTACACAGGAAAGGTTTTGTTGAGGACATTAAAGACAGTTAAAATAACTGAATTAGATTAGCTGCATGAGCAACCAAAGAATTGTGCAAGATGACTCATTCTGGTGAGACCCATGGGCAGATACACTAGTTACACATGTAACTCCATCACAAATAACATTGAATAACCACCAGAGGCAGTGTTTAAACACCTCTATACCTTCTTGTGTGCGTGCACACACATGGTTAGACCGTACCAAATTATATGATTACTGTATGAGTGGTATTTTGCTATAAAATTAACATCGTCATTGATGGCCATCTGTCCCTAGAATCTTCTTACAGAGTTTCTGCTGTTTCTGTGTGGTTGTAAGTGACAGAGAAACTTGTTACTATTTCATATCCTTACCACCAGGGTGCTCAATCACCTGAAAACCAATATGTCACCCTAAGACTTACTGGAAGGGTGCTCAGATATGATAACTGCACTTCAAGGGGCAATATTGGTCTTATAGAATATAGAAAAAGTAGAAGCACATACTTCCTGGCGTGGCACAAATCTGAGTACTACACATTTGGAAGGGATGCTTCTCTGGTAGTGGCATATCACAACATGGGCGAGACGATTAATTTGCCTAGATGATACCCACCACCCAGTGGGCCAGTTTTTATTTAAACAGGAAGGACTCCATGTCTTTCTGGCATAATAAATGGAAGGATCATCTGATGATGGAATTGCCATAGTCCAGTCATTGCAAGGTTCATTCATAAGGTCGTCCTCTGTGTAACGCTGCTGTAGATATGACCTTAGGCAAACACTCTGGGTTTGGCCACAGGATTACTCCTGCATTGCCTGGCAACCACCAAATGCAGGGTGGACTTATTGCCAAAGACTGAAGCTCTCCTACTCTTCTTGCTGAAGTGACTGGCAGGAAGAACACACTCCAGAAAATGCCATTTCCATTTAAGCATCCAGTATGGACTCATAAGGAGAGGGCCTCAGGGAGTATAACACAAGGGCTTGGTCCCATGATGGACTCTTGGGGGAGTGCAATGGACAATAGCATTTTGTCCCATTCAGAAAAGTTGTGATAAGTTTACTAGCACCTGTCAAAATACCATTCATAACACCACTGTGTGCAGCAATAGCTGCTACATACACTTACATACAGTATACCAGGTATACCAGCATAGCTGAATATTTACATTTGTCTAGTGGTTCTTGCAGAAAAGACAAATCTTTAAGGATGATCCACTGGATCTGTACAATGGAGTATACACCAGAGTCTTTTGAATGCACTTCGGTCTGAGAGGCCATGCCCATAGGTGCCCTGGCCAAGGGTGCTAAATCATTAAGTCTAAGCCAGTGGATTAGGGGTCTTCAATCTTATCCACAAAGGGCTGGCATGGTTGCAGGCTTTCATTCCAACCAAGCAGGAGTCACACCTGTTTCCAATTGTTTAATCTCTGTCTCCAACTATCCTCCTATTTGGCTAGAATGAACGCCTGCAGCCACACTGGTTCCTTGCAGGTAAGAGGAAGCTATGGCCTAGCTAGGCAGGACTGTGTTTCCTGATTGTCAGATGCTGTGTAATATTGGCAGAATCAATGGTTGTGGATCCGATCCTAATGGACTGTCCTTCCTTATATTTTACCCTGCTAAACCTCTTCCAAATCTGGCAACACCATACTGCAGTATCCTGCATGTATCTTGTGAATATCCTCTGTGCTAGAGAGTCTGAAGGGTAGAACTTTGAATTGAAATGCCTCCCTACTAGTGGCAATATGAAAAGACTGTGGTCCTTCACACGAGGGACACCACCCTCATTAATAATGGAGAAGTAAGTAGCTAACTGAACAATTTAAGAAGTTACTATGAGTCTATCGCCAGCTTTGGAGAACAGGTTAGTTGTAGCTCTGGCCATAGTCAAAAGCTGCAACATGTGCACAAGGTGGGAAGAATAAAGGGATAGATGGCTCTTGATGATGGTATTTTTTTTTATAGCAAAATACTACATCATACAGTCAAAACATGACTTTGTTGTAGTCTCACCGAGTGTGTGCAGATGCTTAAGAATAAGCTATCCAGGTGCTTAACTGCACTGGTGAAATCAAACAGAGAAATCCATGGTAAAGATTCTCAGTACTAATTGTTTTAGGTTATGTTTGGTTTTCTGAATTGTAAAGCGTGTGTGAAAAACAGACTTTCTGAAGCAGATGTTTCTTTTATGGTGAACTAAGACATTTTTGCAATGAATCAAAATGACAATCCCACATGCATGTGAACACAGGTTAGTGTATACAGTACAAAAGAACCATTCATTATAACCCTAGCAAAGTCTGCCAAATTATTCTCTATAAAAACCTTGTTCAGGTTCAAATCTTTTAACAAAGACTCCCAACATTTTATGTACACCATCACATGTACATCAAAGAATGGATGGTTAGATACATGGATGGATAGATGGATGGACCACTGCACATTCTGCCATACAAATAAATACCTCTTTTCTTCGTAGGATAAATCTGTCTCATAGTCACTGCTGATAGGGGTCAAAACATCATTTTATGAGTCATTAGGAGAAATTAGAAGCTTGAGTTAGAAATTGAAAAAATACCACGTTCACACATCGTCATGCTCTCGGAAGACTTTTAGATGATCTTGTTTTACTGATTATTCTTACAGCAAGCATCACTTCCCATGAGAACAAACACAAAGACAAATCAAAGCCTTCAAGTTATCTGCACGGTGACAGTAACGACTGTAAGCTTGGGAAGGATAATTGGGAAGCTCTGTATGTGAGCTCACATCTTTTTATGGAATACCTCATGCAGCCATCATGGAGCACCTCACAATCAGGAAGCCTGATTGAATGTAGCATTGAAAGAGGACACACAGAAAGACAGAACACACGTGAAGAGAGTTAGTTGGCAGTCCATTGGGACACAGAAACATCTGCAAGGACAATGACACTCTCCTCTTCCTTCTGATCCATCATGACTATAGTGATATTTTTAGTTGTGTGTGGAGAGTGCCGTCATTGTCTTCAGAGAAAGAAATATCGCATCATCAAATAATCAGTGTTTGCAAAGAAAGCAGAGCATGAGAAACAGAAATTAAGCCTAGCCTGACTCTAATCTGAATCAAAACATTGTACTAAGTGAACAATGTGTTCAGATGTTCTAAGGGTAAATGACGCTTCTTTTTAAAATTATTATATGAGATCATATATGAGACTTTTTGCAGTACCTAAAACAGGCTGTTAGATGATGTAATGCAGCACAAGAAGAGCACATGGTGAACTTACAGACTTTGTGTCACACTGTTGAACTTGGCAAATGCTAATCAGAGACCATCTCCAGTATGGACTGAAAGATGGAGGCATGAGCATTCTTACCAGTAACAAGAAACAAAAGAGAACACCAACAGTTTTAGTAACAAGCACAATGGGACTGTATAAATACATACACGTGCATCTAAAAATATATATATTTTAATATCGTGGAAAAGTTCATTTTTCCCCTATAATTTAATTCAAAAAGTAGAGCTTCCATATATTGTAGATTCATTACACATAAAGTAAAATATTTGAAGACTTTTTTTGTTTTGGTTTAATCTTGATGATTATGGCTTACAGCTTATGGAAATAAAAAATCCAGTATCAATAATGTTAGAAAAATGAATTTATAATACAGAAATGTCTACCTCCTGAAAAGTATGTTCATTTATGCACTCAATACTCATCAGGGCTTTAATCCTTTTTGCAGGAATTACTGCATCAATGCATTGTGGCATGGAGGCAAACCTCCTGTGGCACTGCTGAGGTGTTATGGAAGCCCAGGTTGCTTTGATAGCAGTCTTCAGCTTGTCTGAATTGTTGGGTCTGGTGTCTCTCATAGATTCTCTATGGGGTTCAGGTCAGGGGAGCTGGCTGGCCATGGTCAGCAAATCAGTTACTAGCAGTTTTAAACTGTGGGCAGGTGCAAAGTCCTGCTGGAAAAGAAAATCAGCATCTCCATGAAGCTCGTCAGCAGATGGAAACATGAAGTGCTCTAAAATCTCCTGGTAGATGCTACATTGACCCTCGACTTGAGAAAACACAGTGGACCAACATGACATGGCAACCCAAATCATCACTGACTGTGGAAACTTCACACTGGACTTCAAGCAACTTGGATTCTGTTCCTCTCCACTAAAATACGGGGAAAAAAATTTTCTTTTCCAAGATATTAAAATAATCTTTGATGCACCTGTACAGTTGAAACGAAGTGTTAAGCTGCTATGTTTAGATAAATAGCACTGGAAATACACAAACACACATAAAATGTATGCAAGAAAAAAGCAAAAATACTTTCTACCCATATTCAATAGCACAAAGATCAAGATGAAGCACACACACACCAATACGCACTCATTACACACACACACACACACACACACACACACACACACACACACGCACACACGCTGTGTGTGGTGTATACAGTAAATAAAATCGATGCATAAAATGTTTGTTTCCACAAATAATAGCTTTGATTAGCATCAGATATGAAGACATACATTTCTGAATATCACAATAATTACATAGCTAATGCAACATTTAGGATTCCCTTACTTGCTCCAATAGACTTTCCCACTCTGAGTCTGCATCTCGCCTAGCATGGCTAACAGCAGCGACGATTTCCCACAACCCACCTGGCCCACAATCATGGTCATCTGACCTGCAGAGGCCAAGCATAACGCAATCCAGTGTGACATCAGGAAATGTAATAAACAAGCCAGCCATTATCACACATCACTTCACATGCAGATGTTTTTGAGTAATATGTAATAATATGTTATTCATTTTCATGATCTGTTATGAAATATTAATAATTATGTTAAGAATATGAATGTATTATTGGAGGCATCCGGACATCTGGTGAGTAGGGACGAAAGGGAAGGCTAATTAACAGTATATTACGTCAAACAGTTTTTGTAGGAAACAAAAAATATTTTTTTTAGACACTAGCTTTGGGTCATAACTGATAAACTGAACACTTAACCAGCGATGCTTTCTTTCCCGGATCACTGTGGGTTATATTACCTGGAGGAATGCAGATGTTGATGTCAGACAGGGTTGACATGTTGCTCCCCCATGTGAAGCTTCCGTTGCTCACCTGAAAAAAACCAAACCAAAACACGTGATCTGATTTGTTATTTTTTTAACTGTAAACAAAAATAGAATTTAACCCATCTCCCTTCATGCAATCTACCTCACTATGTTAGATGTTTTTTGGGAAACATAATGTTTATTTACAATGACAATAATGTTCCTATCCATCAAAAAAAAAAAAAAAGCCGTGCGTAGGTCAAATCCGCAGCAGGCCTCAGAGTCAGTGGGAAAAGGGCAAAACGGACAATCGTAAGCAGCTGGGAGAGAGGCGCTCGAGAATGGGAGAGAAGGAGGAGAAGTGAGCGAGTGAGCGGATGTGACATAGGTCAGAGTATCAGGTCCAGTGCATTATGTGGATTTGTTGTTATTGAGTTCATTAGTTAGGAGGCTAGTTTGGCCCACAGGGAGGCTTCAAGGAAATGGACCCTACAGGGACTCTAAGCCAGAAGAAGAACAAAATAAAACAAACTACAACACAAATGACTATTAAGTTCTTCTCACGAGAATTTCAGACATCTTTCTGGCTGTGGTTATAAAGAAAATCGAACCAAACCCAAATTCAAGTATGTCAGACTAGGTTCATGTTCGTCATATAATTATTATTTTTTTCTCCTTTTGGTATCTTTTCACTTTCGCTTTTAAAGTTTCATTTTACTGGGTGATGTTATGCTACAAAATCGTTTGTCTAAATGTGAGGAGAGTACGTCCCTGTTCAACCGTATACGTGTCAGACGTGACACGTATATGGGACAGAGGTTAAAAGCAGCTGAGATGAGAACAAGCAGACCCTGCGGAGTGCTCTCGTAATTCAGTAGCAGGATGTGATCTGTGAGTGTGTGAGAAGGGCCTG
>JAOUWY010000027.1:4985546-4995890 GCA_025728095.1 Prietella phreatophila
CCCCCCCACCCCCCCACACACACACACACACACACACCTACCAGTAGCTTAAATAACAATAATACACTGCACTTAAACATTAACCCATTACCCTCTAACACCAATGCTTTTGTGGTGGTCATACGCAAACTGTGTAATGGTTGGCAGGTCTGGTACTATAATATAATATTAATATATATCTCAAGTGTAAGGCATGCGCTTTTTCTAATAATGACTGTATAGGGAGGAAAGAATAGAAACTCTAGGAGAAGCCATGAATGGAAAAGCAAAAGATTTTAGAATTCAGGAACATGACTGCAAACATCTGGTTCTCGTTGTGGGGGGAGAACGGGGCAGAGTTCTGGGATCTGGCAACACACTTTAATATACAACTGTCTATATCTATATACTTATAGAAAGTGCACACAAATGGAGCCGCATTTAGATGGAGAAGCTTGCTTCGAGATAAGACAGGATGAGATTTGAGCCAAAGGCGTCACCGGCAGTGCTTCCATGTGTGCGATACAGACATAGACATGCAGTAGAACCTTGCTCATGCTGGTTAGACACTGATTTCCTGCGTAGTAGGGAGGGCTGTGCGAGCAAAAGATGCAACACACCAATTCATAACGTAATGTCCGAGATGCTCAGAGAGGAAGAGGACCAAGCTCTTACGAGTGACGTGCACGCGCTCTCATTCAGCCTGACGTGGGCGGAACCGCCGGATCGGTTTCATGGAGTGTGGCTTTGTCTGCCAGGAGGGGCGTCGCGAAAACAATCACGATTTTCCACTTCTAATCATGATCATCCCGGGCGTCATTAGGAACCCCACAGCCAGGCTTTCAACTGCACGCTGTGCTTCCGCCGCGCGCTGTTTTTAACCACGTCAGTTTCAGAAGTAGGCCGTAATCAGAACTCCAGGCAAGTGCAGAGATGCAGCCCAGATCGACCCTCCTGCTGGATAGAAAGCCCCTCGGAAATGCAGAGAGGTGGGAGACTGATGTGTTGGTAGAAAGACTTGTAGATGCTTAGACGTGTTGCAGTAATATGGGGCGGGACCCCCAAAGTTTCCTGCTTCCCACATGCCCTTATTCGCATACAAAGTATGTTATGTAAGGAATAAAATACAACCAGGAATACTGTTCTAGGAAAAATACCACCCCAAAGATGAATCTTTTGTCTAGAATGTCCCAAAAGTGTTCTATTACTCTTCTACCGCAGCTGCGTTGTTTATTAAAGAACAAAGACTTGTACTTTTTGGCTAGTTTTTCTAGTTATATAAAAGGGGGAGAAGGGGATTTGATCTGGCGAGAATACCTCTCTGTGTGGAAAATCTTTATGAATCTTTTTGCATGTTTATTAAGAGCTCAGGTTCACAAAATGAAGACATCAGAGTTTCAATCATGACTGTAGGGGTGTTTGTCTTCTCATTCATGATTTTCATTTCCCTCCATTTCTCTCTCTCTCTCAGTGTGTCTGCTGTCCTGTGGAAGAGCGCCAGTCGGAGTGAGTGAGGACGAGGAGGAGCACAAGTAAGTGAAGAATATGGCTCAGGGTGATCAGGAAGGTTATTCTGAGATGCCCTAAGTAAATAAGGATGGATTTTGTGTTTGCTGGAGTGAAAAGAAAGACGGTAAAGACAGCGGGGCAGGTAATTACTCACAGGATTCCCTTAAATGGCGATCTTTATTTTCCAAGCACACTCTGCTTTTGTGCTTTTCATTAAGTGCTCAGTTGGCTGTCAGAGCTTCTGTTGTCTGGGCACACACACACACACACACACACACACACACACACACACACGTCAATGAAACATGAGCCGTGCCTGTCAGTTTCTAAAAATGCATAATCATTTCTTGCACAAAAATACATTTAGTCTCAGTCTCTCGCCATTCTTGTCCTCCTGTCATTATTTTCGCCCCGTGTTTACGTTGGCGGCCTGCCTCTGCCTCATCACTTTTCATCAAGCCGTGGAGCTGAGCTGTTAAGGAAATGATGATTGAAAGGCAGATTAAAGAACAGGCAGCGTTCCAGTGACTGATCTAATTCTGCTCTGCAATCAAAACTTCCACTGTCTGATTGATATTTTTCGGAGGTAGCAGAAGTTGAAGGCTGCGTGACATTTAGAGCGTTTTCCTTTCTTCCATTTCAGAGATAAAGACCTCGGTGCGGTAGTAATATTTTTGCATTATCAAATCGTTTTCAAACGGTTAGATCCTGGCGTGTCATGTCGTTCCTGCCGATCACAGAACACAGTGTGTGTGTGTGTGTTTGTATTGAAAAGGAGTGGTCCAGTCCATGTTTGAACTTAATGTGAATTGCAGATGTGCATTTCTTAGCTCCGTGACTTATTCAACTCCAAGGGTAGAGCACTCGACCTGCCAAAATAAGGACCATATAAGGAAAGACACTTCATACTGACCTGGATTATGTCATGAGAATATCCTCTCTCTCTCTCTCTCTCTCTCTCTGTCTCTGTCTCATTTTTTTAATGTTACGTGTGTATAATTTTATGCTTAAGCAATAATAATAAAATTTAGATGAACATGTTCAGTAAGTGTGAAGCAATTACAAAAGCTAACCAAATAATAATTTTAATATTATTATTATTATTATTATTTTGAAGAATAATATAAAAGTAATATAAAATTATCGAGGCAGTCAAATTAAGGCAAATAGTTAAAGGGGGAATTTTTATTATTATTATTACTATTGTTATTGTACCTCAGGCATAGATGGAGCCTGATGAATGTTTAATGATAATGTGCTCTAGATCTCTGGTGCATTTTATTTAAAAAAAAGAAAGAAATCTGCTTCATCCTTTTATTTATTTATTTTTTAAATTAATTAATTTATTTGTTGTTGTTGTTATTGTTTATTATTATTATTTATTATTTTATTATTATTTAAAAAAATTTTTTAATAGCTTTCATATGTTGAACATGGAGAAGACTAACACTAGATCAGGGTTTCCCCCGAACAGGGGTTTGTGATGGCACTGCACTGAGAGTTCAACCTAAATTCCAGTGTTCGCTAGCTACATCCTACTTCATGGCTGAAAGCATCTTCATTTTGAGAACTCCTTAAGATCACTCCGAACGAACAGATACGTCAGTCAAAGAAAATCGCTAGCACAAGGTAGACGGCAAACGCTTCACTGGAGGAGAAGTTTTGAAAGTACAGCAAGATGCATTTCAGATTTGGATTTATGTCCACGGACAGCGACAAGGCCAAACGGTTTCCCGGGTGTGTGATGTTTCAAGCAGCTTTCTAACGAAGACATTCGGAAACATGAAAAGCTGGCTATAAAACCATACAAGGCAGGATTGTGTAGATTTAAAACCGCAATAAAAGCTGTAACTTTTTCCCAAAATTGAAGGATTCACCTAACATCGCCCTGCCGGGAGTATTCGAGACCAACGATTTATCGTGAACAGGTTCAGCTGACAAAAGGTTGACACCAAATTATCTTAATACACAATCTGGAACACAGTTCATCAGGCATTCGGAAATGTATGAAGGTGCTGTTAAGTAATTAAGTTAAAAAAAAAAAAAAAAAGGAAGCAAGGAAGTCGCACTGTCATGGCTTTGCAGGATCATAATGTAGCAACACAGTGCAAAAAACTTAGTTTAGTTTAAAATTTTACAATTTTGTATGAGTTTGTTATACTAAATAACTAGTAGTTTTAGTATTACTAGACTATTGGTAGATAGGATTAGTATTAGTAGACTATTGGTAGACTTGGTAGATAGGTTTAGCATTAGTAGAATATTGGTAGATATGTTTTGTATTAGTAGACTATTGGTAGATAGGCTTAGTATTAGTAGACTTGGTAGACTATTAGTAGATAGGTTTAGTATTAGTAGACTATTGGTAGATAGGTTTAGTATTAGTAGACCTTTAGTAGATAGGTTTAGTATTAGTAGACTATTAGTAGACGCTTGGTAGATAGGTTTAGTATTAGTAGACTTGGTAGACTATTAGTAGATAGGTTTAGTATTCGTAGACTATTGGTAGGATAGGCTTAGTATTAGACTATTGGTAGATAGGTTTATTTCAAGCATGTATTTCTAGGAAGAAGCAAAATTATCTAAGGGATAAGCTTCTAAATGAACATTCCTGTCCTAAATGGTTATAGTTCTGTAAAGAAATATAAAGGTGCTTTGTGACTGTCCATTGTTAAAAGTGCTATACAAATCACATTTTAATAGAATATCAAAATTATAAACTAGAAATGAGTAACTGTCTAGAAATCAGTTTAATAATCTTTAGGTTTAATAATCGTAGGTTCAAGGCTTTGTCACACATGCATACATGTGATGTAATGAGATTGTTGTTCTTGTTTTTTCTTTGTTCCTTGTCCCACAGTGCAACACCGAACAGACCAAAAACAAGCTAAAGATATACACACAATAAAAATAGAATGCAATAATATACTGTAGACATGCAGAGAATGTAATGTGAATAGAATTGAACATGCAGAGAAAAATTACAAAATTCTACATTTGCATGAGTTATACAGTGTATACAGAAACTATACAATGTAAAAATGTTTCTATAGTGCGAGCTTGTGTGTGTGTGAGAGGTACAGGTTATATGCGGACTCTCACTCACAGACGTACACCAGTTTGCACTATTTTGTGTGCATATTTGTTGTATATTTCATAATGAGAGAAATTAGATAACTTTTCCTTTATTCAAGTTATAGTCACGCTGCCATTGTAATTTTTTTTTGCTGTGCACTGAATGTTTTTTGTGTGTGTGTGTGTGTGTGTGTGTGTGTGTGTGTGTGTGTGTGTGCGCGCATACACGCATCCAGAATGTTCTTGTGTGAAGGAACTGAGGTGTGATTTCGGTGGATTGAAGCTTTGTTCCTGTTGTTGACTAGATCCCAGTTCCTTTTCAGTGCAGCTTTGACCCTTAGGTCAGCTTTCAGGGAGGATGTGGACAGGTTTGTCTGATCAACACGCATGCATGTTTTGTTACTTGGGAAGCATGTCAACGCTGCTTAAATGCTTCATCCGGAAGATTTGTCCAGACTGCATGATGAATTTGATGGGTTAAATGAAGTGGTGGAGGGGCGGAGGGGGAACCGGATTGCAGTAGCTTTCCACAGCTACATTTTTAGAGCTATAGAGAGGCTCATTTAAATAATGTCCCACTGTTTCTGGAGTGTGCGGCACCCTGGAGGCAAGTAATGATCGATTTACATGAAATTAAACCCACTGCTTAGGAGACCGCCTCTCCCTTGCTCCCTGGACACACACACGCACACACACACGTGCACACAATATGTACGTAGGTGTAATAGCTTTGTCTTCCACTGTCCTTCAAGTCGAGAATGGTCTTCTGGCTGTGTATATAATTTGTGCTCTTCTCTATGGCGTGAGCTCTTTGTGTTACAGAATCAGATCACACCTAGCTAAAAAACATCAACCTGGAAACATTCGGCCATTTTGGCTCGTCCACTCGACCCAGAATTTGCAGCATGCGGAGAGACAGAAACGAGGAAGTGCTTTATTCGGATGGCCTCGGCGCTTCAAATCTAATTGCAAAGCCTGTAGGAGAGCCAGAAGAAATGGCCAGTGTCAGAAAGGAGACGTGTCCCCGCTCTCTTCACTGCTCTGTGGGAGGGTTAGGGATGTGCATGCTCGCTCAGCCATAATGGCTGCCATGCTGCTGTAATCTGTTCCCCGGTCTAATACAGCGTCACGCCTTACATGTCATTATCAAGATGATTTAGTGGTTCTGTTTCCTGTTAAGAGTGCAGACCGGGGGGGTATGCACTGTTTAAATAAATAAATAAAATTATAATACGAGACCAGAGGAACCCAAATCCATAAATGATCAACATCAGACAGAGAACATCTGGAAGGAAGGAAGATATGAGGGTGATGGGAAGCTGTGACATGGATAATGGAAGCGACAATGAAACAGAGTCAGTGTTACAGTTGGCCTCAGTAGGGGATAAAGATTGCAAGTATTGCGGTGTCTCTTCATAATTGGATAAAGTGTAATTGGACGCCAGCATCAGAGTTTACATTGATGAACAAGAATGTAATTTGTAGCGCACTTAAACTTCGGGGGGAAATGCCTTATTATTAAGTAGGACGGTGTTCTTCCATCATGGTAGCGATGTTGCTTATTAACTTTGGTTTTCATGGTTACTTTTCTGAGCATACAGACTTGCATGGAGGTACAATTTGTGCTCTTGAGTGACCTATATTATCCTTAGTCACTGTTCATGAAGTCATCAGCAGAGGGATAGTGAATGGCTGTCCTGGTACATTTAGAGCTGTACTTTGTAGAGGTTGAAAATAATTTTTTAATTAATTCATTCTCATAAACCTCGTAAAGTCGTGGTGGATCCAAGGGCTATCCCAGGAAAGACGCAGGAGTACACCCTGGATGGGACACCATCTGGAGGCTTGTGTGTTTAAACTAGTAGTATGCCATCTAATAAAAAAGGCACTAGCGTTGTTGTCAGTCACATGACTTCAACAATCATGAGTGTTGTGCCATGTATGTCATGCTAGTGGGGTTCCGTTGTTTTAATACATTTATATTTATATAGGTCTCATGTTTGCTTCACACCTCCAGGGTTAGACGTTCAAATCCTGCCTCCACCCTATGTGTAGAGCTTGCATGTTCTCTGCATGCTTTGGGGCTTTCCTCCAGGTACTCCGGATTCGTCCCCCAGTCCGAAGACATTGGCATTTCTAAATTGTGCATGTGCGCTTGCGCTGTGTGTTGGGTTAGCACTCCGTCCAGGGTGTCCCCTGCCTAGTGCCCGAAGTCCCCTGGAATAGGCTCCAGGTTTCCCATGAAACATTAGAACATACTGAATAAAGGTGCCTTGGCTTCATGTTACAACTGCTGAAGTGTTTATTTCGATTAAGAGGCAGTAGCCCGTTTCTGGGGTCATAGTGATGCAGGCTCAGTATTAAATTTTAATTATAGCTGCTAACCAGATCAAATAATATTTACAAATCTCTCTCTTTCTCAGAAATACTCTAAGGTCAGAAGTCAAGAGACCAGGCCTCTTGACTATGGTGTTGTTTCAGCGAGAGCAGTGCTCTTGGACAAAGAGCACACGCTCACTACAAACCTTTTAATTGACTCGTAAATCCCTCCTCTGCTGCTTGTTCACAGCCATTTCGGTGGTCACCTCAGGCCTCAGTGTTTTGACGTGCACTTCTCTTCCTCTGCTTCTCTCTCCCTCCCTGATCGGTTCCTCTCCTAGTCACGCGTAACAATTCCACTGACCTTTCAGCGTACCACTCGCCGTTTTGATAGTAATACGCCATGGTGACGGTCTCTGCAAAGGGCTCGAGAAACAATTAGCTGTCAGCCTGTGGCAGCGTGACTGCAAGCAGGTGTTTCGACTCTGACAGGCCATTGATTTGATTTTTTCCGCATGCCTTACTCCTGCCACCCATATCCATTCATTTTGCGGACGCATACGTTCGGGCATACACTCTCAAGAAACACCGTGTGCATATAAATAAAAGTGTTGGCTGTAGATGCGCTAATGGTATTTGTCTTTTATTTGTCTCACTGCAAGAGGATATCCACTTCTTTCCTCTGGATCTTTAATTATTTCTTGTCCTAGGTCTTTCTGTCAGTTCTCAATGCAAGAGTGGACAAATCAGTAGTCTGAGTGCCAGTAAAGTAGATTTTGTGCCCAGTCTATTAGGTTAATCTTTATTAGTAGTTGCCTGACAGACAAATAGGACACGAACAGAGTCAACAGTGGCTTGGTCATAGGGGCAGGTGAGGCAGATGTATGAAATGTATGATCCCCACACACTTTTATTACTGTTGAATGACCTTTTTTGAGTGACCAGTGACTTTTTAAAAAAATGTTGCAGTTTGACAGATATACTGTAAGCTGATATTTGAGGATGCACCATATCGTATTGTCCATGAAGTACCGGTACAGTTCGTCCCCATGATGAGATTTTGTCATCCCGCAGCATTGAGGATGTAACTGATGACGTGTTTACGTGCCGCAATGTGGGCATCTACAAGCATGACAAATACAAGCATGGCGGAAGGCCGAGGTTAGATTATGAATCCTGCGAACATTGGCGTTTACATTTTCTCTGGGATTTGGTTTTGTGTGTAAAATTCATTTTTTATTTTTTTTTTTGTGCCTTCGTAATTGGTGTAATTTGTATTGGATGGTCAGGATTAAGTTTAACTTTTTTTCGGTTGTGTTTGTATGTATGCTGATGTAACTTGTGGCCTAAAAGATACAAATCGGCATTTATATCTTTACCAAAAAAAATGCCGCAATATAGATTTAAGCTTATGTCGCCATCGTGGAGCAGCGTGCTCTCTGCTCCATTTAGCACCAGAGAGTTAATATTGCACCTAGTGGTCAAAATGGGAACTGCATAAAACGCTAATAGAGGAATCTACCTCTACACTGCCAAAGGCTCAGAAGAGGAGCAGTGGACAGGAACTTTTTTAATAGCAAAGAATGAAATATAATAATTCCTCAAACTGAGGCGACACTGTGCACAAATGTCTGATGTAAAAGATTGAGAGGGGGAAAGGAGAATTAAGGAGTGTATAGTCAGAGGACATCAGAAATTTGTGTCGCAAATTCCTGTTTTCAAGTTGTGTTTTTGGGGGTCTTCTGTTTGGTTTTTAAGATGTACTTGGACTGGGATTTTTATTAAAACCTGGCAATGTTACCTTGACCACAGCTGAGCAAAGTTCTCTCTCAAACCACTCAAAACAAGCTGCTAGGCTGTATGCTGGATGGTGGAATGTTGTTGACTCTTAACAACCAATTATGAAGTTACTCTTAAAATAAATAAATAAAATTGCTTGATAGTGGCCTATTGTTTTTAAAGGGAAAGTTCACCAAAACTTTAGCATTCTTCCATCAGTTACTCACCCTCATGTCGTTCCAAACCCGTAAGACTTTCGTTCATCTTTGGAACATGAATGAAGATATTTTAATTGAAACCCCGGAGTTTTTCTGTCCCTCCATTTGCAGCCCAAGTAACCTAAACTTTCAAGCTCCAAAAAGGTCATAAAGGCATCGTAAAAGTAATCCATGTGACTCCAGCGGTTTAATCCCAATTTTATGAGGTCTTGTGGGTTTGGAACGGCATGAGGGTGAGTAATTGATGACAGAATGTTCATTTGTGGTTGAACTACACCTTCACTGTCATCCTGCCCCACCAAAATCTATGGTCACAAGCTGCTTCTGAACACTGAGGTATGTAGAAACACTGAGGAAACCAAGGAAAATATATTCCAGTGTAAAGCCACCATTTAACTCTCCTGCTCTTTAATATACAGCCTCACAGTCACCTTCTGGTCAAGCTGATTTTTATTAGTAATACATAAACAATACTCTGGGTTGTTCAGGTGGCCGTGTCTTATGCATGATGACTATTGTTGTTAAAGAATACTGCTGCATAGACCTAGTTAAACTCAGAACATCTGTTATGTAAGATTGTTTATGCCAGCGCGTCATTTATTTAAAAACTGTCCGGTTTTCAGGCAACATACGATACACTGCCGGAATAGCATAGGGATACACACACACACACAGACACAAGGTATTATATACTGATGTGTAAATATCCATGTACTGAGTCTAGCTGAGAAATTAGAAACAACGTTGAGGTAGAACTGAATAACTTGTGAATCTGTGTAAAGTTTTATCCGAGCTTACCAGATGTTCTATCAACATGTGTACATCTGATTGTGTGTCCATTTGCGTGTAACCCCACACAATGCTTCAGCAAACATGCTCGCTCAACTAGTAAAGCTGCAAATTGGGAGCAGTGGATTAAAAACCACACAATTGATCCAAGTTTACACAATTTCATTTTAAATATAGAAAGTAAACTCAAGGTTTGTGGTGGTGTTGTCATTTTTTTTGGGGGGGGGTTTCAGTCACTTAATTCATGAGTTATTTCAGGTCGGGATCAGGGGCACACATTCAGGATACAGTCACAATGTAACTTGTATGCATTTATGAACGATGGTGAGATAATGAGGTGACACAGGCAGGATAATAATTATGTGAAGAACATCATTCACTATGAATAAATATATTAAGTCTAAAAGAGCACTGATATTGTAGTGGGAATTACAATTAGTCAATAGTACTCTACTCTTTTACTTCCAGATTTACACTAAAAGCTTGCACAGCTTTTAAGCTAGAATTACCTCAGGAACTGAAATACGAATGTTGGAAGACATTGACCTCACACTAACGGTCTTTACAGTGAGTGCAGTACTGATCATTTCAGTGACTATGTTTACATGGACAGCAATAATCTAATTACTGACCTTAATCTAAGTAAGGTAATAATGTGATTAAGGTGTTTACATGA
>JAOUWY010000027.1:5018946-5032748 GCA_025728095.1 Prietella phreatophila
CAAAATAACTCAACACACAGCCATTAATGTCTAAACCACTGGAAACAAAAGTGAGTACACCCCTAAGTGAAAATGTCGACCACTGCCTTGCTAATGAAGCTGAGACTGAAGGTGATGGACTGGCCAAGCATGTCTCCAGGCCTAAACCCTATTGAGCATATGTGAGGCATCCTCAAACGGAAGGTGGAGGAGCACAAGGTCTCGAACATCCACCAGCTCCGTGACGTCATCATGGAGGAGTTGAAGAGGACTCCAGTGGCAACCAGTGCTGGAAAATAATGGTGGCCACACAAAATATGGACACTTTGGGCCCAATTTGGACATTTTCACTTAGGGGTGTACTCACTTTTGTTGAAGCGGTTTAGACATTAATGGCTGTGTGTTGAGTTATTTTGAGGGGACACAAGCTGTACACTCACTACAGTGTCTCACTTTTGTGAGCTACTGTATGAGAGAGAGAGAGGGAGAAACTGAGAGTGGCATTTTTTTTTAATGTAGAAATGAATGACAGTACATGTCTGCCTGCTACAATCTGAGGGGCAGTGAATCTCACACACACACATACATACATACATACACACACAAGATAAAGTTCTGTTAGCAGACCTGGCTTTGGCATACAGGGTGTGACTGTAAAAGTGCAGTAACTGCTTAATTCCAGTGACATTTCCCTTAGACACAAATCCATCTCTCTATACTCCATTCATCTTTACACACACACACACACACACACTGTCACAGTCTCAGACAGAGCTTTCCTGTCAACCGCATTCTTTCTGAAAGGCCGTCTCATGCGACATGCACACGAGAAACGGCCAAGGGGGTTAAGGGCGTTCCTTCAAACCTATTGTGCGGGGAATGTTTCACCTGCACACTCCTTTAAAACACCCAAAGTGTTTCACTTCACTTGTGTGTAATTAGACCTGAAGCAAATCCTTATAGGGATAAAAGAAAAGGTTTAAGATATTTTAACATGGACATATAATCAGGTATGTGTTGAGCTTAGCTTAATCTTGGGATGAGAACATTTGGTACTGATCCTTTCTCTTAAAAACGAACATTGAGACTTTGAGTGCTGGAGTATGGGAACATTTCCTGTTGTTTAGGTCAATCATCCACAGTCCAAACCCACGCTGATGGGACGTTTCCAACTATCTTTGTTGGAGAAACACAGACGAAAGACATAACCGCATGGATGGACTGAAGGAGGACTGAAACCTGTCTGTGAATATTCTAAATCCAGAACAAATGACGGAGCAGAAAGTAATCAACACTTGAGCAATCAGCCTCATGCCGACTCACAGAATTGCTCCTAGCAGGAGGTAGATCATGCTTTTAAAATCTCCAGTACGGGAATGTGTTGATCCTGTCTTCATCATCAATAGAAGTTGTGTGTGTATGAGTGAGAGAGCTTATAGAACCAGTCATTTTTAAGTAATGAGAGGCATTTGCTTTATCAAACCTCCTATAGTCTACATGCTGTAGTTTGTTACTGGGGTACGCCCACAAGAACAACATTGATGACGTTCATCATCAAGAATGTGTCACTGCACTTTGCTCACTGGGTTAGTGAAGAGAAAATCTCTAATCTCGCCTAATGTAGTTTTCACCATCTGTCACGCCTTCTATAAAGAAATCTTTTCGGATGCAGCTTCCTAATAACGTGTGAACTCTGACCGTTTGACTAAAACAAGTCTAAGCATTCCCAGCAGGGTCGTCTCATACTCCGCGCTTCAGCCATGATGAGTGGTGCTATCTGAAATTCACCTCACACTACTTCCACACTATGCAGAATAATAATATAGTGCCTGTCCATGGATATATCATTTGTCCACTAAGAATTCAGACAGAATGGCTGCACAATGAACAATGACTGTTTTTATTATGTGTACATAACATAGTAATAGGTTTATGGGTGGAATATAAAGGTAAGGTTGTCGTATCTTATTCTTTTTTAGCAAATGATAACTTCAACATAAGTGTACATAACCTGACAACTGCTGCCAGTGGCTCTCTCAGGGTTGGGGGTTCGATTCCCATGCTTCGGGGGTTTCCTACATGTACTCCGGTTTCCTTCCCAGTCCAAAAGCATGTGGTGTATGCTGAGCTAAATTGCCTGTAGTGTGTGAATGGGAGTGTATTTGTGCCCTGCGATGGGTTGGCACATCTTCCATGTGTAGGATAAGCTGTACAGAAAGTGGATGGATGGATGACTGTTTCCCATGTTATCTCTCCATGACCCATGTTTTCAAGCATTTCCTTTTTCTTTCTTTCTTTTAGAAATGGCATGGTGGCGTGTGGCAGCACTCCTGATGCTGCTGTGTGTTGCCCACTTTGACTGTGATCAGCCTCACAGCCACTTTTCCTCCCTCACCACCATCAACAACGTGGTCCAGGACCCTCTCACAGGCCGAATCTACCTAGGTGCCATCGACGCCGTCTACCAGCTGGACTCTAATTTACAGAAGGAGAGTACAGCTCAGACAGGCCCCAAGAAAGACAGCCCGAACTGCACTCCACCCATCACTGCCCAGTGCTCCGAGGCTGTGGAAACGCACAACGTCAACAAGCTTCTGTTGGTGAACTCGGCTAATGGCACGCTGGTGGTGTGCGGCAGTATCTTCCGCGGCATCTGCTCCCTGCTCAATCTGAGTAACGTTGAGCAGCATGTGTACTACAGTGACACAAAGGGAGAGAAAACGTATGTGGCCACGCCAGACAGGTCGGTCTCAGTTGTGGGTGTGATCTCAACCTTTACCAAAAGCACAAGCGCAGGCACAGAAAAAAAGCTGAGTGTTTTCCTAGTGGCCCAAGGCTATGGCAGCTCAGACAGCGTGAAACTGGTGAGCACGCGTCTGTTGCAAATGAACGATGACATGGACATATTTGAGAACATCGTGGAGACCTCCACGGTGCAGGCGGGCCCATACATGCAGCGGTACCAGCATGACTTCCGCTTCGCGTTCAAGGACAAAGGCTATGTCTACTTTTTGTTCTCACGAGCAACGGACATCAGTGACAACCGCAAGCTCAGCTTCGTGGCTCGCCTGTGTGATAACGACCAGAATTACTACTCCTACATAGAGCTTCAGCTCAACTGCAGCATGGGTGGAGACAATGTCTACAACAAGGTGCAAGCAGCATACCTGACCTCTCCGGGCCCAATCCTCGCTCAAAACCTCAGCTCCAATGGCGGTTTACCAGCAGATGATGAGGTGCTGTTTGCGGTGTTCAGCAAAGCGGATAGCTTGGATTCAGCACTCTGCATGTATCCTCTGAGCAGCATCAACCGCAGGCTCAAAGAGGCCATCGAATCATGTTATAGAGGAGAATACATTGGCACAAAGCCCATAGCAGTCACCTCACCCTACTCTACCAAAAACGATCAGCTTTGCTCTAAGAGAGAGGTGAGTGTGTTGGCTTGTCCTGTGTGTTAATTTTTTCCTCCTTCATATTCTAAAACAAATGTGTACACAAGTGTGATTGAAATCAATATATTGTTTAATATTAAAAAACAGTTCATTCACACAAGTAAACAAAAGTCAATGTAATGGAAAATGTGTGATGAGCGATATGAGCTTAAAATATACACCATATAGTTTTGTATTAAATTAATTTCACTATTGGAATGGCGAGGCCAATTCATGTTTGTGCTGTTCACCCAAGACGTTTGGGTTTGAGATCAAAAGATGGGTATGAGACGAGAGTTTAGGATTTCAGCTTTTATTTCCTGGAATTTACATCTAGATGTGTTCAACAGCAATAAACATAGAACCTTTTGTGTCCGACTACCCAATTTCTAGGCAAGCAAAAGTATAGGAACAGATAAGTCTTAAAGTAAATAACACTTAATATTTGGCTGCATATCCCTTGCTTCAATCAGCAAACTGTTGTTTTTCTTTTGTGATGCTCTTCCAGGCTTTTACCACAACCTCTATTTTTTCTCCCTTCAGTCTCCTCTTCAGGAGATGAAATGCTGCTCACTTGGGTTACGGTCTGGTGATGGACTTGTACCCCACTAAACCACTCCCACCCCCATTCATGGCTGCTTCCATCTTGAGTCCCATTATAAATACAGATTAGTGAGCCTGTTCCAGAAGTAGCCATGCAAGCCCAAACCATGACACTTCCTCCACCATGTTTCACAGATCAGCTTGTATGTTATGGATCATGAGCAGATCCTTTCTTTCTCTACACTTTTTCCTTTCCATCTCTTTGGTAGAGGTTAATTTTGGTTGCAGAAATTTTGTGGCTCATCTCTGTATTTTCGAATTGCAATCTGGCTTTCTGATTCTTACTGCTGATGAGTGGTTTGCATCTTGTGGTTTGGCCTCTACATTTCTGCACTTGAAGTCTTTTTCAATGGTGGATTGTGATACCTTCACCCCTGTGCCCTGTTTACCTTGACTGACATGTTCCATGTCTGGTTGTTAGTACATCGGTGGTTTCTTTCTACTGCATGCCCATTGTTTGTGAAATTGCTCTGAAAGATCTTCCCTCTTTTTAGCTCTCTGGCCTTCATGTTGGTTTATCCTTTTTAACAGCAAATGCAGTGTTCACACTTGAAACCCAGGGCTCAAACCAAGCGTAAACATTCAGAGCTATTAATTATTTAAACAGTCAATCTGACAGGGTACACCTGGGCAGCAAGAAACACCCCTCAGTCATAATATTTCCAACATTTGGAAATAGTTCCAGAAGAGTCAGTTTAAATATTTTTGATCACTTGGAAAAAATGGGTGGGTTCAATCAATGTTTGACATATCTAGATGTAAATATGTGGAAATGAAAGTTCCGATCTGTCGTCTCATATTCATATTTTAATCTCAAACCCAGATGTCTTTAATGTATGGCGAAAACAATTTTGTGTGTGTGTGTATATATATTTTGCCACATTTTTTTTTTTTTTAAATTATAAAATACTACAATTCTTATAATATATCATTTCTCTGAAGTGTATTAAATTAAGCTCCTCAGTAGCACAACAGAAAAACATTCGCCATTTTGTGGCACCACTGGGATTCAAACCTCCATCAGTGGCCAGGAGTACAAGAAAGTGGGATCGGCCATATTGTCTTGGTGGCATTACTCTCTCCCCTGTCAATAACAGAGGGGCACTAGGCAGTTGTGGGTGTCTGTGAGCTAACGTATGCAGAAGAAAATAGATGGAACTTTCTTCTGAGATCATGAGTCTTCATGAGTCTCAGCGGAAGCTTGCAGAAAATTATTCTTTTGGAGAAATTTGGGGTAAACAATAAAAAAAATTATATTTCAAGACATAAATTAGAACGTTGTGTATGTGTGTGTGTGTGTGCGCACGTGTCCAACAGAATATGTATAAAACGTACCCTTGTGGAGCCGAGTTTTTGCCATCTCCTTTGGCCACTACAGACGCATACGCTTTAAGCTCCAGCCCTATGTACACCAGGAAAACCTTGTTAACGTCTGTGGCCGTGTCCGTGGTGAACAACAACACTGTGGCTTTCATAGGCACTAACATGGGAGAAGTGCTTAAGGTGATATTATTTATTTATTTATGTACACCACCACCCCCCCCCCCTCCTTGTTTAACAAATCAGAAACTTACTATGCCTCTTGCATACTAACGTAAATTGTAATTAATCTGTTTAGCCCAGTGTTAACCTACTATATTGCTGTATTTGTTCTCTAAACCTCGACTTTGCAGATTCATCTGACTGGTCATGCCGACGTGTATGGCAAATTTCCAGGAGACGGTACTGATAGTCCGGTTAACAAATCCATGTTCTTCGATTCCAGCAGGGATCATCTGTACATTACCACTCTGAAGAAGGTTGTTCAATAAATACCTGCTTATGCTTGAGTCAATTTCACTGTGTCTAACATGCATTCTAAGCTGTTTTCTTAAACCTGCTAGGTTTGCCGCATCCACTTGCTCTTTTAACACATCTGTACTTCTATTTTCCTTCCAGATCACTAAAGTTCCAGTGCAGACATGTGAACAGAAGAAAGACTGCCACTCGTGTGTGAGTCAGAGGGATCCATACTGTGGCTGGTGTGTCCTCGAGGGCCGGTAAGTGACCTTAAATACAGTCCCAGTTGTGCTCCTGATGCATCACTCATTAGTGAATGTATCACTGTTCAATGAATATTGCATATGAGCTTTAGTTAGTGTTGTTATAAAATGAACAGCATTCTACTATTATTTTAAAGGAATTTTATTGGGACTTGAAATGGTGTACAACTCAAGCCCAGTTCAGGAATACTAGTACGGTTTCTTGCACCTTGCCATTACGTTGTTGATTTTTCTTTTCTTTTTTTCCTTTTTTTATTTGATTGATTTATTTTGTCGTGCAGGTGCACCAGAAAAAAGGAATGCAGTCGAGGAGAAGAGAAGGACGCCTGGCTGTGGAGCCCCAACCAGAAGTGTGTAGCTATTCAGTCTTTCGAGCCTCCCAGCCTCAGCTGCAAGAAAACCAACCAGGTCAGATGTGATTCATCTACATTTACATTTGCAGTCATTTTTCACACCAAATTGTTGCAGCGTCATTCATTTAGCATCTGCTTCTCACTCTGACAGCCAAACATACTCGCAATCAAGTCCTAATGTAATGTAAAGATGCAAGATGTAATTTTTAATAAAAAAAAGGTGGGGGCGTATATCCAGAAATCTGTATTTTTAATGTGTTTTAAAGAGATCTTGCAAAAGAGGGGCCTCGGTCAAATGTTGATGCCATTTGGGGGGCCTTGCCCTGGAAAAGTTTGGGAACCCCTGACTTGGAACATTCGAACAGCAGGGTAGTTTGAGGAAGGTGCCATGATTTTTGGATGATTGCACCCTTCTGTTGGTGTTGGAATATGCTTTGCTTCTCTGACAAACAAATCCTTCAGTTTCATTTCAAGGTTTTGTATTTTATTGGGTCTAGATTGGGTAGGGCTGTCGGTGCCCCTGAATTCACATCTTGTGTGAGCGGTAATAAATGAGGTTCTTATTCACACCACCTATTGAATAAAAATGATTTTCTCCTTGACTTTTTGCCTATTTAATCACCATTTGCTTATTTGTATGTGGCGTTTTGTTAAACATGAATTGTAATCTTTTGTCCCGAAAAGCCTGTGATGCCACTGTGATATAAAGTTGTGTGCTATGAGTCACTGCATCTTAGTCTTGCTTTAACTGTGCCATGCAGGTGAAGACGAACCTCTCCCCACTCCCCAGCATTGTAAATGATGAGCTGAAGTGTGTATTTGGTAGTTTTGAAAGCAAGGCTGAGATGAACAACCGTCAAGTTATCTGCGCTTTACCAAATCCAGTGGACATTCCACCTACACCTGAGATGCAAGGTGAGACTTATCTCAGGCAAGACTCGCTGAACTCTCAGCATATCCTCTAGCTCTGTACTACTGCGGTGAGGTTTAATATGCTCAGGTCTTGCATTGTTGAGGAAGCTGATTTTGTATGTAGCTCCAGCGGCAGCCGGTCAGATCACACTGTACGCTAACTTAATTTAAGCACATCTCCATGCACCCTAATTGGACACCGTTCATCTCTGGAGCATGCACGTGATCTCCTGAAATGCTGTCTAACAGCTGCTTCCTCAAAGGAACGCATCGTATCAGTGACAACAATAACAATGCCGTATAGTATGTCAGAAAATATTATAGCTAGCGCAGAAATGCATGACAACAAATCACATGTAACGCACTGCTGTCAATAATGCCTAATTTATGATGCAATTAAAAATTGATAATGTGTGCGGACAGGCTGTGTCTCATCTGTCGGATTTTCTCTGCCTCTCTAGATTTTGTAGCGGTGCCTGTGAAGATCATAGTGAATGGCGACATTGAGGTAACACACGGCGAATACAAGTTCTACAACTGTGCTGCGGTTGTGAAGAATGCAGTAAATACACCGTAAGTGATAAGTGGGCATGTTCCAGCCCCAGCCTAAATCTACTAACAAGTAAACTTCTATGTAATGTACAGAAACACAAATCTGTCTTTAACCCAATCATTGTCCTGCAGGTGCATAGCATGTGTGATGAGTCAGTGGGGCTGCCAGTGGAACACACAGGATCACACATGCAGTGACGAGGACGACTCTGTGGAGGACAACATCATTAAGCAAAACCAGGTATGATAAGATTTACGTTTAACAAAAACAATTTTATCTCAAGCGAATTACAATTGAGAAAGGAACTAACTTGGTAGTTGAGAGTTAAAGGTATTGCACAATAATGGCAGCTTGGCAATGCTGGGTTTTGAACTTTCTAATCGCTTGCTCAAAGCCTTAACCACTGCACCACTACTTCCCTATTTCTTCTATCACCGATACAGGCATTAAGAGGGGCAGTGGCTCAGATCTTTTTTTTATTAAATCTGTATATAAAAGTCTTTAGAAGGCAAGCCAATTCATTACAAGATCTAGGAAAATTCAGTGTACAAGTAGCATTTACAGGGCCTCTGTCTTAAGATGATCTGATACAAATTTGATGCTTTTGGGGTGTAATCTGTAGTAGGAGTAGCGAAAACACGGATTAGCTTCAAGCATTTTTACATATAATTGTAACTTTTGACCTCTAGTAGGTGCTGTCATTGTTGTGTAGCCTCAGGTCATAGTCCTGAAGACAAGTACCAGGTTCATGCCAATGCGTAAAGTTATTAATGAGACAGCATCACTTCACTTGATTTGCAACTTCATCACCAGATTTGTTGGCTTGTTACAAGCAAACGGTTTCAAAAATAAAAATTCCATTCAGTACATTTTTTTGCGGCTTAGTCTGCAAATGTTATGACCCAAATTTGGTGAACTGTGGACAAAATTTGTAGTAGGAGTAGAGAAAAGAAATTTTTTTAACAAAATCCAAGACGGCAGAAATTTATGTCAAAGGGTCCATTGAACTCTGCATGATCTAAGGAATCCAGGGACACATAGATTGGCAGTGCAATCTTGATCACACGGTTCAAAAGTTTGGCTGAAATTTGACCTGTTGGTGGCGCTAGAGCTTTGGTATCTTGAGGCCCAGATTTTCTGAATGCATCTTGAAGCTGTGTGCGAAACTTCTCAATTGGTGCTCGGCCTTTTATTTCTAGAGGGGTTATTCATATTCCCTCCCTCCTGAAATAGACTCCAGATTCTACATTTGCAATTCTCTACTCACTGTCTGTAGAAATGAAACTCAGTAGATATACATATACTGTATGTGACTGCAGTTAACATTTGACTTGATCTGATTCTCTGGGTGTTCCAGCGTGACCAGTGTCCTCAGTTTGAGAACTTGGAGCCAAAATTAATTCCTGTGGGCTTCAAAACTCCTATCATGTTTGAAGGCAAAAATGTGGATAAGTACAATGTAATGACACTTATGTGCAATTACTCATTTGGAATGTAAACAATGTGAGGTAGTACACCTCATTGATGTCATGTGCATTGTTCATTCTTCATTTTGCGCTTCTTCCAGGGGAAAATGTTCCAGATCGGCACCGAGCTCATGAAGCAGGTGGGCGACGTGACACTTTCGGATTCAAAGTTCCGCTTTGGTGGTTATGAGGTCAGTATGTCAAAATACAGGCTTTAGATATCCCCTAACATGTTAAACATCATATGTAAAATCTTACATATGAAATCTGTTTAATTGCAGCCTTTGTTGTTCACACATCCAGTGTTTATTCATTTATTCATTATTCATTCATCCAACGCTGAAGTATATTGGGTCCTTTGTTGGCCTTTCTCTGAAATTGAATTTGACCTTTGCATCAGAGTTCAAGACCTGCAAAAATGACCCAGGACAATTCACAACACAGTTTTTACATAAACTTGTCACCTCCTTTAGGATTTTGTAGATACTTGAGCCATCAGTGTTGCAGTATTCTATACATATACTATGGATACAGTAGATTTATAGAAATGTTACTGTCATAGAAGAGGATGACCCTACACATAATGAAACTAACCAAAGGTTAAATAAAAGTTTGTGTAGGGCTGAAATAATACTTCTTATACAATTTGCACAGAGAGCACACAGCAGACACTAAATAAATTATTACATGAAACATTTTGTGTATCTGGCATTGTTTTCTTTTTGTTTGATGGTCCAGATATCCAATGAATTGCATTTCTGTAGTGCTACAGCTCTGTGCTTTGGTTCGATTTCTGCTTCACGGGTCAGTTTAGCAGCTCACATCAAAAAAATAAAGCATGCTGCACACAACCCGTAATATATGACATGTTTGGTTTAGTTCCTGCAGTTGGGTCGATTTTAGAGCCAAATCACTTTCGCAGTCGAGTGCACTCTTGGACTGGGTATTTTAGTCTGCACCGGGGTTCGATTTAAACAGACTACATGCTGCATATGTGAATGTACCCTTAACCCTTTGGGGATCATGTCATCGCCGACGGTGACGTTTATTTTATTTTTTTTTACCCAGTTACATCTTACACCCAGCTATAATACTCATTTTTGTCCATACAGATAAATATAAGACATCATTAAAAACTATAAAGGGTGTACTTTTATTTGTGTACCCTCACAATAACAACAAAACCTTGTGCTTTTGTAAAATAAATAAAATGAACAGGCTGGTGCTTTCAGCTGTCTCCATCTCCGCGAGAATCTATCTGAAACATGTCCCAAAAATTAACTGAAACTCAGCGAATACTTACCACACAAACATGAACCATGTGTCTAAAGAAAGCTTGAAATGTCTACTTTTAAATAAAATAATTCACATTTAAAGCAAATATTCTCCTGCAATGTAATCTGCATGAAACTAAAGAGATGCACAGTTTCTCCTGGCTCAGGTGATTATCGTTAACGTGATCTCATGCGTTACTGTGCTGAGGCGATCTATGAAAAACTGTAAACGCCCCCAACAATGCCTTATAAAGCATCACGTTTCATCATCACTTTCCTGATTCTGTGCAATACTATGTGAGTGAGTAGGCTACGCTTAGGTAGGCAAACCATCCACCTTCTGTAATACTCTCGTCTCTCCCTGTGCGCACTGGACACTTCATCATCTGTTTTCGACATAATAATAAATGTTTCTTGAGCAGCATATTAGAAAGATTAAGTAAAGTTTTTATGTGGAGAAAATGTATAATCAGATTACTACTTCAACTTGATTTTGTGAAATAAGCAACAAACAATACATTCAATCATTAAGTCTCTTCACATTAATTCTTCTAGTTCTCACATATCTCATTGATAGGCCCAGGGGATGGGTCTGTGTCTCCTCAGGTGTGACCCACATCAATATTCATGATGATTCACGCCACCTCGCATACAGCGGTTCTCACACTAAACGTGTCTTACAAAAGTTAAATGACTATATTGTTTTGTATGAACGAGTGATCAGGATGGTTTTCACATCATTATGTAGAGAAAACTCCACGGCTACAAGATCCAGTTTTTAAAGTCTTGTGAACAGATGTTTAGTACGTGTTATATAGTCTTATTTCAGTGACTTAAAATACAAACATGTATATACATGCTGCTCACATATTATTTCAGCCCTGTTTGTGCTGAATACGGTGTAATCAGTCTTTAGCCAGTGATTTGTTTAAAAGCAACTGAAAAATGTCAAGGCATGTTAAAACTTCTCCAGGGCCCAAAAACCCCCTCAGGCCCCATATTTATTTGAACTGGCAGTATCAGTAAAAATGAAAGTAGCAATTCCATATTGAAAAGAAGACCATATTTCAAATAAGGTATCTCTTTAAAAAAAATTTTTTTTAAAAAGGCTGTTTGAGGACGTGTTTATATGAAAGAAATAATTGACAGGATTGGTTGTTTTTGTTTTTTTGTCTAGTTTGCTTATGACAAAAAGCCAGAGGTCAATGTGTCGTTCTTTATGAAGGATAAGGAGACGGAGAAGAGGATTGACAGCACACTCCAGGGTAAGTTTAATGTGACTGAGATCTCCAATATCCAATCACGCTGTTCACCTGACACTTGGATTGACCAGAAATTAGGAGAACTGCATCTCGAAAAAAAAATTTTAAATAATGATCCCCAGTTTTACCTCCGCCATGGACAGATGACCGAATAGGTATTTCTTACCTTCTGTAGATTTGTCATTTAAAGCTTGCTTAGAAGGAGGTTTTTACACATCAGGAGCTTTTACAGACACGCCCTGTAAAATACCGCTATTGTGAGTGTCATGAATGAACCGAGAAAGCAGAGGCGGTTATTAAGAACGCGGGAATAGTCGTGCAGTGAACCCATTGCCGGTCCTAGAATGAAATGATTTCAGTTGGACTGAAAATATATTATGGCACCCCTGGCTTTTACCCTCCTCCCCAAACACATCTTTACACAAAATACTAAGAGCACTACCTCAGTGAGCTTTCCATTCACTTATACTCTCTCTCTCTCTCTGTCTCAGTGGTGCTATATAATTGCTCAGTGGGCCGTGAGGACTGCAGTCTGTGTAAAAACGCAGACCCGAAATATAAGTGTGTATGGTGTGACGCCACACACTCGTGCATTTATTCTAGTCTTTGTACGAAAGAGCTTGAGCAGTGCCCTGCTCCCACCATCACAGATGTAAGAAACGCACACAAACACTGATTCACTTAATTTTTTTGTTTCCCTTCTCGAATCATATTGTTGCATGTCTTCATGTTTCATTCCTTTTCCGAATATATGTGTGTGTGTGTGTGTGTGTGTATGTGTATAATGTGGTGTGTGTGTGTGTGTGTGTGTGTGTGTGTGTGTAGGTGTTTGGAGGTGTTGATCCTGGAGCAGATGAAGAGATTTGATGAGAAGATGAAGGAGATCCAGCAGCTGGAGCACGCCGAGGCTCTGGCAGTTAAACAGCTCACACTGCGCAGACAGAACACGGTCAGTTAGCGTGTTAGTACAGTTAGCATGATAATGCAGTTAGCGCTCTAGTACAGTTTGCATGCATATGCAGTTAGCACGCTAGTACAGTTACCATGCTAATGCAGTTAGCGCACTAGTAAAGTTAGCATGCTAGTTAGCACCTGGAGGCTGATTATTTTCCTTTACGCAGGTGTTTTACACCACAGCAGTGTGTGTGAGCTGTTACGAGTTTTTTAATGATCTTCTCAGAACTGCTGTTATAGAAACCTGATGATGAAGGTGGTGAATGTGTGTGTGTGCGTGTGTGTGTGTTTTGTTCTCTGTGCTCCTCACAGCAGTGTCTCTTCTTGTCTCAGGTCATGGAGAACCCGAGGGGGAAAGTGGACGTGTCTCAGATGGACGGCTCGGACTCAGACATGGAGAACGCGCTGCTTGAGAGGATCCGATCTATAAAGCACGAGAAGTCAGTCCTTACTTTAGCATACAAACTGTTAGCATTAGCATACACTGTGCTCAATACCTTATATTACTTAATACAATATGTTACAGATGGAGTGTAATGAGCATGACGTAGCATTATAGCGTGTTAGCACTGTGTAAATGTAATGTAATGAGCGTGACATAGCATTATAGCGTGTTAGCACTCTGTAAATGGGGTGTAATGAGTTTAACATAGCATTATACATTTACATTTATTCACTTAGCAGACGCTTTTATCCAAAGCGATTTACAACTGAGAAAAATACAAGCAAAGCGATATATCAAGCAGACAACAATACAAGTAGTGCTACTATACAAGATCCATTAATTGAGTTCCAGAAGAAGCAAAGTGCACAGAGTAGATGTGTACCGTAATTTCCGGACTATAAGCCGCTACTTTTTTCACAGACTTTGAACACTGCGGCTTAGACAATGATGTGGCTAATTTATGGATTTTTACGGGCTAACGAGTTTCATGCCGCCAAAACATTTAGCCTCGTCACGTCGGACCAATGA
>JAOUWY010000027.1:5036254-5046625 GCA_025728095.1 Prietella phreatophila
TCAGAGCTGGTTAATGTGGCTCAGGAAAGGGAAGTTTGGGGTCCCTTGCTGGAGCTGCTACCCCCACGACCCGATTATGGATAAGCGGTTGAAGATGGATGGATGGATGGATGGATTGGTTCTGCTGTGCATTTCTCTGCTGAAGAACTTTACCTGGTCTGCCAGCAACATTCACACCCCCTGATTTAGACAATTTTTCCATCTTCTCTTCTCCAGGACCCCGTGCCTGAGAATGTGTACCCCACAAAAGGTCCGCAAGACGGTGGGACAGTTATCACCATCTGGGGTGAAGACCTGTACACGGCTTCTAAAGATGACATAAGTGTCACGGTGGGAGAAGTGCCCTGTGAAGTGTGAGTACAGATTGAGTCATGAGCTTATCCGCAAGAGACGATTAAGAAATAGTTAATTAGTTTCCACTTGCTTTTTAGTACGTGTATGTCAGTATCTGTTCTGGAATGTACTGTATGTCTCTCTGTATGGATGTATTTTTTAATTTTTTAAAAAATTATTTTATAATGTGGCACATCGGTGTCTTTAACCATATGCTACAAGTCTGTAAATATGTGTATTTTTCCTCTCTCTCTCTCTCTGTGGGCATACTGCAGCCTCGACTTCGGACCTCAAATCACATGCAAGACAGGTTCATATAAAAACCTTCAGGTTCCGTCGGGGCCACTCAGAGTCACAGTGAAATATGGCGAGAGCACCTCTGTCGTCGTGAGCGACAACACCTTCACCTACGCCACCAATCCCAAGATCACCAGCTACTCTCCTCAAGCAAGCTTCATATGGTTAGTTTGACTCTAACATTTTTAAAGTAAGTTTTGTTTTCTACAGTTTGTTGGTCCTTGCAGATTATTCTCCATGACCAGAGACAATTAATGGTCTAGAAATCAACTGTAGTGCTTTGCATTGTGCCAGGATAACGCTGATATTGCGACACATTTTTTGTAAATACGCTGAATCGTTGATTCTCACAGAAACTTGTAGTGAACTGGGTATCTGTTTTTTGTACCAAATGTTTAATTTCTCCCTATTTTCCATGTTAAAATGCTTTTGTATACCTTAGACAGAAGTACTATTGAATTCTTTTGCATGCTTCGTACTAGTCTGTAAAGCAGTGATGTTCTGCATATAAAATAACACAAAAGTGCAGGGCTTCTGTATGCAGGACTGCAGGAATTGTGGGAAATACAGCAGAAGTGTAGGACAAGATTGATGAAAAGTGCAGTTCAGTAGAATGACAAGTGCAGCACAGTGAATAAGAACACACACACACACACACACACGATCTGGCTGCATTATTGTGCATGTGTTGATTTCAGCGGAGGCCGTAAGATATCAGTGGTGGGAACAGGATTCGATCTGGTCCAGAGAGCCGTTATGAGAGTGCTGCCCTATGCTGATGAGTTCAACTTGCATCCCAGCAATGCTGAGGTGATTTTACATTCCCAAAAAAATCTATATATAACCCCCCGCCCCCCCATTGTTGTAGATAAGATTGGCTTCTATCTTTAATGTTTTATTATAATGTGTATATATCCTGATTTTCTTGTAATAATCGATTCGTATTCAAACTAGAAACATTAAAGCGTGTTAACAAATCATTGAAATTCTGTATTTCTAGTCAAAAGCAAAGTATTCATTGCCTTTTTCTTCTCCATCTCTCAGTTTGTGCAGAAGGTTATTAGTAAGAACGAAACCTTCCTAGAGTTCCTCTCTCCAGCTGTGAACGTGAGTCTTGAGGATCAGTCTGTAAGGACTGTCCTCGAGCTCGACAACATTCAGGAGAACCTGACCGAGTTCGAGTACCACTCCGATCCTGTGTTCACCAAGATGGTCGACAGACCCATCAGTGCAGGAGGCATCATTATTGTTCATGTAAGCACGACACTCTGTTCAACTCGGGACAAGCTGACACAGAATTCTATTCAAAGCGTCTCGGTTTGTGAGCAGATTTATTAGAACTTGTGATGAAAATTGGACAGGATTATTAGAATCAGATTTGAGATATTATCTAGAACTGGCTATCAGGGTTTGTTACTCTGCATAAAAGCGCCGTGTATGTTTCATTTACAGTTCTGAAATCTGTAGAAAATTGCATCTTAGTACGATGGACTAACTTGAAGATAATCAATTAGATGTAGTATTTCCTGTTATAAGATCACAATAAACTAATTCGAAGACAATTAAGCCTGTTTCTAAGAGAAATGTTGTACTCATTTGTTTTATTGGCAGATGACGTTAAAGCTTGAAATTAGTCAAAGATATCCCACAAATAATTTCAGTAATCTACTGTTTGCTTTATTGTAATCTTTTAATAGGAAAAACTGGATACATTTGACTATATTCAATATATTTTCACTTGATGAAATCTTTTGAAGTTGTAGCGCATTAAAATCTGTAGTGTGTGTGTGAGAGAAGTTCTCTTAATTTTGGTTAAAAAAATCATTTGTGGTATCATTATTGGGTTTATTAGTCTTTATCCTTTCAGCGACCAATCCATGAATTGCTACGGTACTGAGTTAGTGCCTTGTGTGAATGTGAAATGTAGGGTCAAGGTCTCTCCAAGGCCATGACTGCTCAAGAAGCACAGGCGTTTGTTGGAGACAAGCAGTGCGTAGTGACCGTCTTGCATGACGATAAGCTGTTCCTCGAGGCCCAGTCCACGCCTCCCAAAGCTCGCTCCAGACGCCAGCGCAGAGACACCAGTTCGGAGACTTTGGACCTGGTGGTGAGCTCTGGATTTCATTCAAGTGTTCATGGTTTTAGACTTTTTGTCTGTTTGTTTCGTCCTCCGTCTCAGCTCCTTGTCGCCCTCTTCTTTTTTTTTATAAAATGTATTATTATTATTTTTTTAATACTGCTCTCAGATTATGTTCGGCCAAGCTGAGTTCAACGTGGGCACCGTACGTTACGAGAAGAAGAGTGAAGTTCCGCTATACATCATCATCCCTGCAGTCATCCTGCCCATGCTGCTGTTCATTGTGGCGTCTGTGTACTGCTATAGGTAAATAAGATTACACATCTTTTTACTGTGTTATTGCAGTGAGGAGCATCTGAAAAGGTTGTCTCCTTCTGTTCTCTTACAATGCGTGTGTGTGTATTATTTAAAACAAATTTTGTAGGAGAAAGAGCCAGCAAGCAGAGAGAGAGTACGAAAAGGTGAAGCACCAGCTGGACAGTCTAGAAGAGAGTGTGCGGGATCGCTGTAAAAAAGAGTTCACAGGTGTGCAATCACAGAATTTTGGTGGTTATTCCCAGCCAGATATGGATCTTTTCATCCTTTTCCTGAATGGATAAGCAGAAGTCTAGAAGATTTATAAACAAAATATTTATAGTAATAAGACTGCAAGGGTAGAGAACTAGTGTTGCATACAAAAAGCCACAAAAAAAAAAAGCTGGATCGTTTATGTGAATGCCACATGTGCTTCATGCCAATGTAGATTTATTGCATGCCAACAATGCTGGTGTAGGAGAGATGGAAAAACTGAAAGTGATTTAAACTCCACCTGCCAGGACAGAAATTGTGTTCCATTATATCTTATGGTGAGAACTTAACTGGAGCTGTTCCCACTTTGCGGCATTAATGGGAAAACAAAACAGAGCTCTTGCGCACACTTTAGGGTACTTATGGTGCACACACTAGGGTGTGCGTTTGGGCATTGAAGGCTCTTCAATTGTTCATCCAGTGACCGTTTTGAGAGTTGTCCCCTTGGCCAGTGTTCTTTTTGCACAATAACATTTACCACAGTTCTAGGAAAATAAATTGCCTTTCCGTTCACATCTACTCAGCACATTTATAGTCTGTTCACATTTTAATAAAGGATGATCTTATAAAATAGGTGCAGATAAAATTAGGAAGTAACCCAAATTTCCATCCCAACATTTCATTCTTGCACAGAGAGACAGGAAAGGAATAACCTGCACTTTTGAAGAACTTCTTACTTCCCTTTATTCACAAAGCAATGTTTCTGCTAAATGATGTCTGGTTCATGTCACATTCCTTTACAAGAAATTTCATAATACAAAAAAGTTCACCTTGGTAAAAAAAATTGTATGTAATTTTACCCATAAACACACACACACTCTCTTTCCCTGTCTCAGATCTGATGATTGAGATGGAAGACCACACCAGCGATCTGAGCGAGGCCCGGATTCCCTTCTTGGACTACAAGGATTACACGAACCGGGTCTTTTTCCTTCCCTCTAAAGATGGTGCCAACGACGTGATGATCACTGGCAAACTGGACATCCCAGAAACCCGCCGGGCCACCGTGGACCAGGCACTAAATCAGTTCTCCAACCTGCTCAACAGCAAGACCTTCCTCATCAATGTATGTCTGCCTAATTTACTAAAGTACACTTATGTTTCCTGATCAAACACATACTTTTAGCTTGTAGACCGAAACCATGTTGACCACAGAAACCACAAGGCACTTTAAGCCTTTTAGTATCCGGAGCATAACAGATTTAAATACATACAACTCCTACACAAAGAGGCAATTTAAAGTCTCTTCAAAGGTTCAATTTAAATATTACAGAAAGAGACTACTACCCGAGTCTCACTAGAGAGAGAATGATTACTGGTTGATTACTTTTATAAGGGCTTATGTGCGATTTTTGATTCTGAAACAGACTTGTCCATACCGCAGACCACATGCTTAAAGTGTCCTTCAGTATGTAATAACAAGGAGCAGCACAGCAAGAAATCCACTAGTAATAAGCCTTTGGCATGCAGACTATATTAACTCTGGGCACTTTCAGATCTATTACTCAATTTGAGGAGTCTGATGAGAAATAAAGAATTGATGCGTTTTGATTTTGTTAGCTCTTAGGTTTGATTTGATTTCACACTGCATATTATTCAGCTGAGTAAAAAGGGGGGGAAATGTTGGTTGAAGAAGCATATATGGCTGAAAAAAAAAACAAAATCCTTGTAAAAATTCTTTCATTTGTTGATCAGAAATATGGTGACGGAATTTTGGAAGTTTCCGCATTTTCCTGAGTGCATATCCAAATCACAAAAATGACCCAAGCATGCCGAACACAGAGTGGAGCTCGATAAATTATATTTGATAATTATATAAATAATGGGGCTAAAGCAACGTGTATTCCATCCATTGCTTATTTTCTCTTTGTTCATCTGATCAAATATCCAGAACATATGGCATTTCTGAAGCATTTCAGCTCTGTCCTATTGCACCTCGTGACCATGTTTTTGCAGCTTGAGTTTATAATAAATGCTGCCTCAAAGTGTATGGTATATTTGTTCACTTACTGTACTTGGGTCAATTCGGGTTGGATAGCTTTCTCGCTGCAGTTTAAGTTTGCATGGAACTGGATTCATTCCTGCTCGCTCAGATGCTCTCACAAGTTGTTTTGTCCACATCAGAGTGTGGTGTTCTCACCTTCCTAAATGAACCACACCAAAGAAGAGAATGCACCAGGGTTCAGTTCAAATGGAGACTATATGTGAACGCTCTCCGAGACCTCATGCCAGCCTAACACAAATTATTCAAATCTCATATAAAACATTGGCTGTTGGCTATATTTCTGATTTCAGTACGCTTTGTATTTAATTCCTCTGACTTTTCCACAGTTCATCCGTACCCTGGAGAGCCGACAAGAGTTTAATGCCAGAAATAAGGTGTACTTTGCCTCATTGCTGACAGTGGCCCTCCATGGGAAGCTGGAGTACTACACGGACATCATGAGAACACTCCTGTTGGAGCTGATGGAAGAACATGTGCACAGCAAAAACCCCAAACTGATGCTCCGCAGGTGAGACACCAGCTCTTTCAGCACGGACTGAGTAAGGACCTGGACCGTTTTCTATTAACTCATCCATTTTTCTGTATCCTGTCTATAGATCAGAGACCGTAGTTGAGAGGATGCTATGTAACTGGATGTCCATTTGCCTCTACCAGTTCCTCAAGGTAAGCTGCATTTTAGTGAGCAGCTCAGTCTGTCAGGGCTTGGTAATTCCAGCAGCTCACTTATGTGTACATACTTATTTGTGATGTTAGGACTCAGCTGGTGAGCCACTCTACAAGCTTTTTAAAGCTATTAAGCACCAGGTAGATAAAGGCCCAGTGGATGCCAGGCTGAAGAGAGCCAAGTACACTCTGAATGACACAGGGCTGCTGGGAGATGATGTGGAGTACTGTTTTCTGGTGAGTAGATCCATGTCAGACCACTGTCACTAACCACCACATAGGACTGGCATGATTTTCTGTCAGAAACAGAGGCTGGTGAGGAAAGGGCAATGTATAGCTGCTGGAAAGTGATAACAGGTATAACTTAGCTTCTCTCACTGATGATCCATAACACTAGCAAATTGTTATTATATAAGAGGAATTTAACACTTTGAGGTTTGCAGTAACTCTGCTTCATGTTGGGCTACATACACCCCATCATTAATTATTGTCCTATAACATGCCCCTTTGCGCTTTTTTTTGTCTTATGTATTACATACATGTCATTGGTCAAAGTGACTGAACATAAATTTAATCATATATTTATACCACAGCACAGGTAATACATGATTCTGATTGGTTCACTAGATGTTCTAAGTTATACAGCAAAAGTGGTTCCAGTCAGGTCTTGGAAATGGAAATGTTAGCCTACTGTACATCACAGTGCACAGGTCTGACAAAATATTCTCTCTCTCTCTCTCTCTAACTGCATATCAATGGCTAAATCCTCAATTACTAGTTCAAAAACTATGCTGTGGTCATCTGAACAGTGTCTCCAGGTGTGGTAACTGTGGTATAAGTGGAATAACTGACTCCAGTCTGTTGAGTTATTAGAAAAATAATGCATACTCCATTTTGCGTTGTGGTCGCCTTATTATCACGGGTGTCCATTCGAACCCGAAACACCCCCCCCCCCAATAATTAAACGGTCTGTCGTCAATTATCCTAACCTATTCAGTAGTAGTGCATATTTAGAAAGAGGTGCTTGACTTCTGCTCAATCTTCTCAGACTCTGCAGGTGCTGGTCCATGGCGAGGGTCCTGATGTCACCCCGGTGAAAGTGTTGAACTGCGACACTATCTCGCAAGTGAAAGAGAAAATCATTGAACAGGTTTACCGGAACCTTCCTTATTCCCAGAGACCTACTGTCGAGAGTGTCGCCCTGGGTATGTTTCCACACAACTAACACTCGCACAATTAAACACCCCTCAAAATGAAAAGTGCATTATAGTTTATATAATAACTGCGTAGTCTAGGATGTCAAAGTGTGATGTGATGCATGTGTTTTACCTCTTTTCTGCAGAATGGCGTCCCGGCTCAACAGGGCAAATCCTGTCTGATATGGATTTAACATCTCAGAAGGAAGGCAGGTGGAAACGTCTCAACACTTTGGCACATTACAATGTAGGTACTAAACTAAAACTGTTCTAGAACACAAACTAATACGAAAGATGCATTCTTATTCTACTAGTTCAACTAGAAATGTTATGGTGTTTAATCCTGTTTGGAAGTGTTTCCCCATATTGAATTTGAATGTACTCGTTATCATGAACATATTCAATTAATTAAATTCTTCAGTAGTAGGATGCTGAAGGCAGGGGAATTACTTAACTGTGCACTTGCATGTTATTGTGCGCCTGTTGATTATTGTAATGTGCCTGTTAATTGTTGCAGCTAGCAATAGCAATAAAGCCAAAGTCACACGTGAGATCATTTGAGTGCTTTCAGTATTCCTGTCAGTCGGTTGGTATTGGTTTTGTTATATCGGCATGTTGGTTTTTTTTTTTCCTTAGGTGCGAGACAATGCCACTCTCGTTCTGTCAAGAGTTCTTCACACTCAGCAGTCTTTTAACCAGAACCAGGAGAGCCATGAAGAAAGTGGGTTTGCCTTTTTTGACATGCAAAAAAATATATATAACCTTGATACAGCAAGAGTTATCATTGGTCATGATCATATAAATGGAATGTGTAAGCTTTGGTGAACATTTGATTAGTACCGAAGTATAAAAATACAAAAAAATTGTTGTATCCAGCAATAGAAGGATTTATTGTACAGTGTCATGCCTGGGCGTATGTAATTTGGCATGAAACCGGATCATCCGTTGTTGGCGAGACACTTGAGTTTGTGTTTCATGTCCAAGCAGAACGCATTAGTAACACTCCCACATTCCAGGATAACGAGTATATTTTTACTTGTTCAACAAGCGTGATGGAACACCCGGCCACAATTGCTAAAGCAGAATCAATGATCATTCAGTCCTCCATCTTTGGTAAACAATCTATCTTGGTAAGGGTTGCAGAGGAACCGGAGTCTGTACAGAGAACCCTGGACATGAGGTGGGAATGCAATCTGGATGAGAGACTTGTTCACTCCTAGGTCCAATTTATCAAAGTCAGTGAACCTACTGGTATGCTTTTTGCAAGGTGGGAGGAAACCACAGAACCTGGAGGAGACCCATGCGGACACTGGGAGACCATGTGAAACTTCACTCCGACAGTAACCTGAGCTGAGGCTCGAGAATCATCTGAACTCAATCCTTTTGAAAATGGTGGGCTGTTTGGAACAGCAAGGGGAACACTATAAACTGAATCGACAGGAACTGTCTCTTGAGAGGCCTCCTGTGATGGTCTGATATTCCATGCAGGTGTATTTCCATCTCGCCCAGCATTCCCAGTACAAGCTCTGGATCCACCGGGACCAGGATAATGGGTGCTGTTATTAAAGCGAGGGAGAACGTAACTAGTAATCGACTTATTTTTGTGTCCAGGGAGCTTCTTAGTGCATGTATGTATTAGATTGTATAGGCCACCATACGGTACATTTTAAACGTACTGCTTTGCTTTTCAGGAAGTGCTCTGCTGGAGGATGATAAAGTGTTCCACCTGGTGCGGCCAGCAGAGGAGCTGGATGACGTGAAGTCCAAGAGGGGCAGCATGAAGGACAAGGCCCCCATTAAAACCATCACTGAAATCTACCTGACCAGGCTGCTGTCCATGAAGGTAAAAATAAAATGGTGTGATTTAGTTGGTTAAGCTGAATGAATGCATACAGATACTTTAGTTAAGGCCATATACTGTAGGATTAGTATTTACAACTATGATAGATGTTAAATGGACAACAAATTGTAGTATGTAATCACTGGCAAATTTAAAAAAAACAACCAAAAAAGAAAAAACCACGATTTTAAGAAGAATGGAGGCACTGTAGATAATGAACCAAAGATTTACTAGATGTGAAATAACTGAACATAAATCTTTCTCAAATTGTGTTTGGTGCAGAAACAGTAACTGCAAAAATAGCAAAATGTCTGAGGCAGCGATTCAGACCGCTGAAAAGATGTGAAGATTAAAGTGTGTATTTTACAGGGCACCCTGCAGCAGTTCGTCGATGATTTCTTCCGCAGCGTGTTGTGTTCAGGAGCCACAGTCCCTCCAGCTGTCAAGTACTTCTTCGACTTCCTGGACGAGCAAGCACACAAACATGACAACGTTGAAGAGGAAACCATCCACATATGGAAGACCAACAGGTCCATACAACAGCATTCACAATGTCCCACTAACCGTAAATCAGCTTCACAGCACTCTCAGCTCTCCTGCCATTCTCCGTCTTCCTAAAAAATAACAAAACAAACAAGAACTGTTCAAAATATCACCCTCCTTTAGCAGCCAGCAGCTCTCCCATTCACAGCTGGCAGGTTTCCATACCCTCACTGCCACACTGATCAATCAATGAAATATTTTCTGATTTAATAAAAATGTCTTTATTTATGGATTGTTGCCTGGGAATTTCACACATCCGTTTAGACCCTAAGAGCAAAGCATCAAATCTTGGTTCACAAATGTTTTCACGATGTTGGCATTAATTACTATTACTATTAGTGATATACTGTCAATCTAGTATGGTGTTTTTGATCTGATCTGTGAAGAGAATTCCTGAAGTAGACCTGACTCTCTGTAGTGTTTCTCTGTGAACAAACCGGTCTAAATTCGTGCTTCATTAGCAGTATGCAACAAAGCAGCGTTGCACAAATGTAGATTTAGGGACAGCAGCATCCTGCCACTGCACCATCAAATGTAATGTTACTGTATGTAACGTATGTGATGGTTTGTGTTTGTGTGTAGTTTGCCCCTGAGATTCTGGGTTAACATCCTGAAAAACCCCCACTTCATCTTTGACGTGCACGTAACTGTGGTAGTGGATGCCTCGCTGTCCGTTATCGCCCAGACCTTCATGGATGCTTGCACTAAGACTGAGCACAAGCTGACCCCGGTGAGTGTCTGCAGCAGGGAAGTGTTTATTAAAGCAGAGGAGCTGATCAATAGCCTTTCTGTGCATAAGTATTATCTTCAATAATTCTATGTGAGGTCTTTCACTTATTTTCTTTCCCTG
>JAOUWY010000027.1:5054508-5065284 GCA_025728095.1 Prietella phreatophila
GAGAAGTCTGTATGGCCTTAGGAGCAGCCGTAGTCCCAGCAGAAGATTTGAGCTCATCCAGAGGCAGAAAGGATCTGAATCTCCAATATCTCCATAAATTCATGTGGGTTCAAGATTATATGTCTTATATAAGTGTAATAGGTTAGTCTTTGATGTTTATCACACATGCTATCATCCTATCATGCTATCAAGGTTTGCTATGAAACTGTTGATGGATTTCAGGGGAACTGATGAGAATATTGAAATAAATTTGATATAATTGGCTTCTCGTTATCAAGGACTTCCTCTACATTTGGTAACATGACACTGCAAACTGCACAGTCAGTGTGATTAAAACTTTTGGAAATCCTGCAGGCTGTAAATCTTTTTAACGCAATGACTGTGTAAGTCTTATCAGCTTATTAAAATCTATCTTCAATATCACACACAATGAATCTGAATTATTGTTACCTGGGAAACATTGACAAGGTGGAGGAATACCTCGTCTACCTCCATCTCCATTTCCCATCCCCATCACTCTCTCTCTCACTCTCTCCCTCTCTCGCTCTGTCTGCGACTGGAGGGAATTGTAATAGTCACAGCAGCTCAGAGGCAGTCTCTCTGTCCTCTCCTCCTCCTCCTCACTCACTCATTTTCTCTCTTCACGTCCACACGCATCCCTCCGTCCCTGCCTGGAGAAATCCTTTGTATATTATTTTACCCATTTATCTTCTCTTAGGCCCTCATTCACACTCTGCTCTGTATTATTCACATTCGTGTCTCCATTGTGCACATTCCAAACGATGGGTTGTGGAAATTCTTCTGTAGCCAGCACAGCTGGAGGTAAGTGCACCTCAGTGACTTCAAGTTTGTGTAAGTGTGTGTGTGTGTGTGTGTGTGTGTGTGTGTGCAAGATCTCGATTTATCAATGAGGATTCCCATGCAGCTGTCATCACAGTGTAAGATGATAAATCTCGTGACTGGTGAATGTGAATGCTACAATAATATCCTAAGAATGCACTGATTTTTGGAACCATTTTCAACTCTTTACATTTGTTTCCAGCAGAGATAACTTCATCTATTTCACGGTATGACTCATGTGTGTTGCAGTCATTGTATTGAGAATGGATCAAATGCAGCATTTGTTTCGCATCTGTTTGTCTGTGTGTGTCTACATGTGTACATTGCTCATGAGAAACACAGCAATCTGAGTAGTGCTTCAGTATGACTCATACTGTTCCACACACACACACACACACGCACATGCATGCAACCTTAAACATGATAAGTATGAATGAATCTATGTGCTCTGTCCAACTAGCTGTTGTCCAGTGCCTGCAACTGGATTGCATTATACACTTTACTTAGGAACATTGTTTATTCGGGCCTTAATCATCATTGATTACTGCCATTTAATCTTGACCCAGATACAACCATATCATAATAAGGCCATGATGTAACGCTGCCTGTGAGCTGAGAAAGGTAATCATGATAGGACACATTTCATTAACTGTGTTTGTGGCTGGGAGAAACAGCAGTCAATTTGGTTTACCTCAACCTGAAGCTACTTCATTGGGCTAATCACACACACACACATTCACACATTCTTTCTTTCTCACTCACTCCTCCCATTTACCTTAGATTACTTTTAACCCCTTCTCTTATCCAGGTCATCTATATATGCGTTATAAACTGTGAACTGGTTTGTTTTCCATCCATCCATTTTCTGTAGCTCTTATCCTACACCGGGTCACGGGTCACAGCGTCACACACAATCACACACTACAGACAATTTAGAGATGCCAGTCAGCCTACAACAAATGTCTTTGGACTTGGGGAGGAAACTGGAGCAGTTAGTTTTAAACTGGTTAATTTGGCCTGGTTAATTTTCCAGAAACTGGCTTTGCTAATTACCAAATAAAACTCTTCTTTAATTAGTGTACAATAAATGATGGCCAAATCTAGAGGAAGTTATCCCAGAATGGGTTGCTGGGAATAGGTACTTTATTGTTTACATGTTGTGGGGGAATAGTGGCTTAGCTGTTAGCAAGTTTTCCTCCAGGATTGGGGGTTCGAATCCTGCCTCCACCCAGTGTGCCTGAAGCTTGCTTGTTCTCCCCGTGCTTCAAGGGTTTCCTCCAGGTACTCCGGTTTCCTCCCCCAGTCCAGAGACATGCATTGATTGACATTTCCAAATTGTCCATATTGTGTGTATGTGCCCTGCACACCCTGTCCAGGGTGTTCCCCACCTTCCCTGGGATAGGCTCCAGGCTCCCCGTGACCTTCTGTAAGATAAGCGATATGGAAAAATGATGGATGTTTACATACTTGAAGTGTTCAGAGATCTACACGCATTTTAAAGAGTAAATCCTTCAGTAGGATTATATTTAACAGTATTATGTTTCACACAGTTGATGAAGGCAGCCTCGTATACAAGCTTGCATACTGAGGTTCTACATGATGACTCATTGTCCGGTTAATATAAAGTGAACTGGTGGTATTCCATCTCTTCAATGTAAGAGGCAGAATCTGCCTGACGACACGTTCCATCCTGATGCCATACAGTATTTACAGTACAGTCTATGCACTCTTTCATGACACCCCTCCAAAACGTTATTGCTCCATTCTGTAACATGCTTTGAACATGAATAAAAGTGATGTCTCGTTTTCCTCCGCAGGTCAACCCGAAGCTGCCAAAGGCGAGTGAGTATGCGCTATCCATACAAATGCTTCTAGGATGTAGTCAGTGTCTATTTAAAAAAACACTTGGGCTTAGTTGTCATTCCACCCTCCCAGCATCAACATCTTTCCATCGGAAATGATGTAGGTATGCAGACGAGGTGGGAGAATGTACTAGAAACCACTTGTGTGACTCAGTTGGTCCTGAGGCTACCTGGAACCGCATGTCAATCAACTCAGTACTTCAGCTTCAACAGTGGGGGGATAGAGCCCAGGCTGTTATTCTCTAAACAGTTCCAAGAATCAGGCTCACACACACACACACACACACATGGCTTTGCTTGTTTCCAGGCTTGATAGGGCCCTTAGAGTTTATGGCATGCAGTGCATGCACATACCACAGACAACAGCCAATCACACTTCTCAGTGGGAGAGTAGAAACCTTTAACGAAGTGACTTTCAAAACAAGTCCTATCAAATCAAGAGCCACTTGCCATCAGCAATATCTGTAATCACCAACTGAAGGAGGCCACTTTCAATATCTTCTCCACCAGACATTATTTGGGTGCAATTTGCACAGTCAGTTTGTTCATTTTTTGCCTTCTAGTTCACCCTGTCGGTTTGTGTCATCAGTTTGTATTGTGCACAAAATGTTGCCTTAAAGAAGACAATTTAGAGCAACGAGTCATTGAATGAGTTTGGTTTCACAGATGTTCCTTTATATAATAAAATATCACATATTGTTACATCACATATGCATTGACCCTAAATGTCTGAGACCATGTTGAAAAGCTGGAAGTTTCTCTTTTCATTTGAAACTTTCCCTTAAAACAAAAAAAAGAAGGAAAAAATAAGCATGTGAAATAAAGAAAGGAAATGTCTAATAGCAATATTCAAGATTCTGCATTATTTCTAGGTCCGTATTTACATTTAAGCAACTTTATGATATGCTATAACTCCTTTTCCTAGAGTTTTATCTCTTCCACTGAACTTTGTGGGGTCTGTGCCAGCTTATTATTAAAGCAGAAATATACATTCATGTAAATATATTTCATGAAAGTTATTCCTGATAAATATGATCTGTTAAAACAAAAATGTATTCAGTTTGAAAATAATGAAAAATAGAAGCAGTGTCACTAGAGGTCTCAGACTTTTGGAGCCCAGTGTATATAAAGTCATAATCCAGGAAGGAACTGAAGTATATTTCAGTAATAATAACAGAAGTATAGTGTTCCAGAAGGATTTTAGTTATCTAGGACTTTTGTCCAAAATGTCCTGTTTCTCTGGAAACCTTCAACTACAAGTTATGTGAAAAAATAAATACACCCCATGGAAAATGTTCGGTTTTTGGACATATTTGGGCAAGCAAACATTTGATCATCTTTGGAACTATGCCTACAAATAAAGTTCAAACACTCTATCAACTAACACATAAAGCTGACACTTGGTAGTAATTTATACAATTTAAATGGACAAAAAACAGATCAGTCCTGTGAAAAAAGTAAGTATAACGCTACATTTATCACACCTTCAAATCCATAAAATTAGAATCAGGTGTTGAAGATTGGCTTCCAGTGATTAGAACCTGCTTAGGCAATGCAGATGAAACAGGTCTTATTTATACCCCTCTCATATCTAGTGTCTGGTGTAGACTTTGTTATTGAGGTGTGTGGTGTCATCATGCCAAGATTTAAAGAGTTCACTAAGGCCTGGTTGTGGATGCCTATGAGTCTGGCAAGGGCTTTAAAAATATCTCCAAATTATTTGAAATACATCACTCCACTGTAAGGAAAATCATCTATAAATGGTGCAGATTTCAAATGACTGCCATTTTGTCCAGGATTGGCCGTACCTTCAAATTCAGCCCAAGAGCAGATCGTCTGATGTAAAAAGGAGTCTCCAAGAACCCCAAAGGTTCATCACAGGATCTGTTAGTAAGCTGTTAGTGTCAAAGTGCATGCTTCACAAAAAGAAAGAGATTGTACAAATTTGATCTGCATGGGAAGCGTGCCAGGGAAAAGCCTTTTGCAAGACTACAGTTGGTCAGTGAGCATATAGGCAAATACCAGACCTTTTGGAATAATGTGCTCTGGACAGACGAATCAAAGATAGAGTTGTTTGGTCACAGTAACAGCAGACATGTTTGGTGCAGACCAAAAAACAGCATTTCAGGAGAAGCACCTCATACCAATTGTGAAGCACGGTGGTGGAAATGTTATGGTTTGGGGTTGCTTCACTGCCTCAGGGACTGGACAGCTTGGAACTGAAAGAATATTGTATGAAAGAGTGGTCAGAAATTTCAGCAAGCTGATGTCAGGGATGGATGGACAATTATCCAAAATGCCTACAAGAAGTTATTTCTGCTAAAGGAGGTAATACTAGTTTCAGAGGCCAAGGATGTACTTATTCTTTCCACAGAAGAATTTCACATCTATTGATATTTCTGTTGAATAAATGATTGAAAAAGATGTGGTTTTGTTCACGTATATCAGCTTCATCAATAGATACCTCCATGCTGACCACAGTCCACCACCAAAAGCTCCTAGACTAGGCACATGAGCATCAGAACTGGACCATGGAGCAATAGAAGAAGGTGGCCTGGTCTGATGAATCATATTTTCTTTTAAATCATGTGGACGACTTGGCGAAGTGAATGTGTGTTGCTTACCGGGGGAAAAGATCAGAGGTCTTGTGGAGTCCATGCTTAACTGGGTCATGTTATGGTAGCACAAAGGGGGACTTACACATAGGCATGTGGTTTTAATGTTATGGCTGATGATTTTCTTTTTTCTCAGTGTACAGTGTATTATGCAACTGCACATAAACACAATGTTTTGTCCATGCCTTTTCTGCATTCACTTTGTCTGTGCCATTAGGACTGAGGATGCCTCTCCGGATGATGAGAAGAGGAAGAACTATGGAGGCGTGTATGTTGGCTTACCTGCTGACCTCAGCAATGTAAATACAGCACCGACTTCGTCCAAACACTAAGGTCTGATTTTCACAACATCATTTAAACTAGTCTAGTGAAAGCCGATCACTCAAAATGACGGTTGGAAAGTTTATATCAGAAATGATCTGCATGCAGCAATGTTATGTCTTCACACATTTATTGAGTCAGGAGTTTATTTATTTTTTTATATTTTGGCAGACACCAAATCTCAGCCCAAGGGTAATAATATCTAGGCATATTTGACCTTGTGGGGACATTGACATAGCCTAAAGTTTTCCTTTGGTTTACTGAGGTAAAGATTAGCATTAGCTTTTGGAGTAGGCATTGGATTAATTAGCTGCATTAAAAATTATGTCAATGGAAGGGCCACACAATGAGAACATGACATTGTGTTCACTCAGATTTGTCTCTCTGTGTAATGATGAACATTTTTAGTTCTTTTTCTGCAACAGATTGATAATGATGATGATGATATTGTCACTGGCACATGTGCAGGTTAGTTTATATGTAGTATTAATCAGTTAATGAAGTAAGATAATCTTATTCTTATTATTATTATGGAAAAATATATAACAAATCTCTTCCCCAAACATGTATACAGGACAATCTGATCACGACATGTGACGTGTCATGATATCGCCAAGAAAGACAATCACTCCTTGCTGACTGAACAAGATGGAATCCATGAGGCATCCAGTCATCTCTCTCCCTAATCAGTGAACCAAAATGGGATTAGGCCAGGTGAGGTCAAAGGTCACACTTCGATGCAACGTGGGATGCAGCTGACTGGGAACCAAATGATCTTTTTTATAAGGACCCAAGACGATGCAAATCCACTCAAATATGTGTCTCAGTTTCGTAGTTTTCTTATCTGGTCTAAAATCAGTGGCATAGGAACACCATCTCAGGACTTAAAGCAGGTCTGAAAGGTCACACGTCAAACATTTTGGATGTTTGGAAGTCATGAGCGTGGAAAAACCTACTTGTGATGAGAAACTGCAAACTCAAGGACTCCACTGTTAACATTAATCTTGCCACAACTTTCTTCAGCAGCAGAGCTGTAAGTAGGACACTGCTGACTTACTTCAACTTCAGGTCATCTACTCCATTTCGAGACACTTGTGAAATTCTTGACCATGTGTGTTTAAGGGTGAGAGAAAGAAAAGGGATTAGAGTGCTAGAGAAAGAGAGATGAGGTGATAAAACAGGAACAGAGCGTATAATTGGACTGTGTGGGTGTTCTCTATCAGCAAATGCCATCTCTGTTATCCTCTGCTCCGAGGTCACTCTGTGTACTTTAATATCCGTATGTTTAGGCTCTGTATGTTCTCTCGGCACTCTCATTATCATGATCAGACCTGTGTACAGTCTGGGCTGTAAAATACAGACCCTTTCAGGAAGTCCAATGTTGCGGTCTGACTTTAGGAGCTGCTAACTCAAATGTTGCTTTGTGCTGTTGGTTGTCAGAATCAAAAAAGTGTACATAAACACCTTCATTGTTACAGCATACAACTCAATCAATCAGTAGCTAACCACCATATCAGTGAGGTTAGTGTACTAAGAATTTAACAGGTTTAGCAGGCTAGTTAGCTAACATGCCTAATTTATATTGCTTTAGCAATCCTAAATTCAACATTGTTGAAACTAGCTCTCTAATGCTAGATATCTAGGCCATGTTCTTACTGAGGAGTTACCTGGCTAACTTTATTGAGCTTGATGTCTGTTTCGTCAGCACTCCTCAATTTCTCCCTAGTATAAATGCTATCAGACATACATACCTGTACAGTCATCCCAGGCTAAGTCAATGCTTAGCACCATTTAGCCACTGACAGGACACCAAGCCATAAGGATGTGCTACAATTACACCATTTGATAGTGCCAGTTCAGTCAAATAGTGCTTAGTGCTTTAGTGCTAATCCATAATAATAAGTAGCTACTTATCCATAGTAATAAGTGTACATTGTCTTTTGGCAACCAGGTTGGGTGCACATAACGTTTTGTTTACAAACACCAAAGGGGTCCATACTTGCACATTCACACCAGAAACTGCATTCCTTTTTACACTTGATGGCAAACAAACAAACAGACAAAAAAAAGAACTGGCAATTGCTACTATGGCTGCTAGGCATTGTGGTTTTTTCTATACAGTTTCTACACTTATTAATGATAAACAAACAAACAAAATAAATAAATAAAATGGCTGTTGCTTCTATGGCTACTAGACATTGGGGTTTTCTATAGTTTTATTGTTTTGTTTACAAACAGTGTTATGATTTTTTTTGTTAATATATAATTTTTTTTACACGCAGCCAATTGATGTTTATACTACAAATAATTGTGGGGGAAAATGAAAATTTTTAGGTATAATACTTGGATAACATGCAGACGAAAATATTATGAAACCTCTATATTGTGCTGTTACAGTTACACCTCCTAGGTCTTCTCTGCTTATATGTAACTATATATATCGCACCCCGAACCAGCTTTCAGACAAAGATCATAATATGTGTCGCGTGAAATGAGTTTTGCGTTACCATTCATCAAAGTGAGCACCTCAATGTATTGATCAGATCAGTGTCATCACTCTCAGAAACAGCCGATCACATTGCTACCAGGTAAAGCAGATCACACAGCACACATTTTACACCTGTGCGCTCTGGAGGTGTGTGCATGTGTTAGTCTTTTTCTGTCTTTCATTGAATGTACATGAAAGTCTTTATGAATGAATTACAACAGTAAAAAAAAAAAAACCCCAAAACAACCTTTTACAATGTTAAGCACAACTTGTTTAAAATCACAGAGAATGCATCAATTGCTTTGTATAAATGGGTTATGCTTCAGAATATTTTAACACATCAATATACTAAGCTGGTAAAGGACTGTCAATATTCTAGTACATTATCAGAGCAATTTCTAATAGTATTTGTGACTGTTTGTGTCCACTAATTGATGTAAAATGTTTACATTATTTGTATTAAAGTAGTTTTTATTGCATTAAACTTGTTGCCAGGTCTGGTTATTTCACCTAAATATTGAAATATCTATACCTGGAGGATACACAGCTGGTCTACTGATTAATTATTCAGTGATGAGATGATTCTGGACCTGTTACCCAACACGAGCGACATTCCACATAGCATTACAACGTCCGAAGGTCTTGGAGGAGCTCTTTACTTTTACTCATCATCTTGTGCAACACCTTGGTAACGAAAAACCGTTTTAAAGACCATCAATTTACTAACCCAGCTGATATTATTTTGCACACATAGGGGGTATAATTATGTACGAATTTCAACTAGTTCCTTGGAGAACTGGTTTTTCTTTGCGTGTTCAATACTTTTTTCTCGTGTCATTCCACTTTATTACACATTACACAACTTTGTTTATGGTTAATGTTGTGAATTCTTTATATTTCCAGATTTCTTGAGTTAATAGCAAAGTCTGGTGAAAATGTCATGTGAATACACTCAGTGGAAATATTTACTGAAAAAAATGTTGACTCGTTCAATACTTATTTCCCCTACTGTATAATATTGTTTTCCCACTCCACTTCAATATTACTGGCTATTTTGTGTAGATACATGACATGGTGCTGTTCTTAAAATACACACGATTAAGAAGCTTTACTGTCATGATCTCCTGGGAATTGATTCCTCACAGCACAATCACACATCCTTTCACACACTACGGACAATTTAGAGATGCCAATCAGCCTACAGTGCATGTCTTTAGACTGAAGGACGAAACCAGAGTACCCGGAGGAAACCCGCAAAGCATGGGGAGAACATACAAGCTCCACATGCACAGGGTAGAGGTGCGATTTGAAGCCCCAGCCTTGGAGGTGTGAGGCAAGCATGCTAAGCACTAAGCCACCATTCCCCCCGCCACTATGGCAGCATGGTAGACTGAAAGAATTGGATCCATTATTTAGCCAACAGACCAGAGCATGTCACATGTAAATTGTAGCCACAAGATGGCATTATTGTTTCGTTTTTTTTTTTCCCCAACAATGTAGGGCTGTTTTCTTGTATATTAATGACGAGTGTAGGTTTGTCACTGCAGCCATACATTTAGATTAGATTTTTTTTTTTTGGATCCTTCATCTAAATTTCTAACAAATCTAGTCAATCCAGGATTAATACTTTTCCAGAACTTCATCCCAGACTTGTATTAATAGCTCCTCAGTGTTCATGATCCTGGATCATGATCATGATCTCTGGATCCTTCCAGGAACTGGTGTATTACTGTATATTGAGATCACAGGATCCTTTATTAGAACACAAGTTGTCTCCATTCAGTGAATTGTGTGATTTTTTTGTTTTGTTTTTGTTTTGGAGCTTTCAAAGCAAAGAGGGTGAATACTTATGCTACATTTATTATTATTATTATACTTATGCTATTTTGTGAAACTGCATATAATCCCAGTTAAAGTCATTTTAATTCCAGGTTAATGTAATGTGTTGAAAATTTCAAGGGGGTGAATATAAGTGCAAGTCACTGTATACAAACACACACACACACACACACACACACACATTGTGTGTGTTGTGCTTACATTACACATAAAGACAAGAACTTTCAGTTCATAAATAGTTGAACTCCACTGCAGTCTTTTCTGCTGCAGTGCTTGCAATGAACCCCTCAGTTACTCTGCATAATCTGGATGCCAAACAAGGACACAGGCCAAAATCAGATGCGATCTTTGGCCTATTTTATCTGCTAACCTACATAGACACAGTAACACCACCGGGACAGGCAAGAGGTAGAGCAACTTCCTCCTCTGAATAGACACATATAAGATAATTTTAGTTTCCAGGCTACATAAGCCTCTAGAGAATATGCCCCTGAAGACATTGACGAAAATGGACAGCTAGTTAAAAGTGGCCTATTAAATCAAATTTAGGAGCATGGTGTAGGCTATCCTGTTTCATTTAATCACAGACATAGGAGCGTATTAAGAATGCATTAGTAATTTAACAGTATTAGGATTGAGTGGAGCTCAACAGTCTCAACAGTATCTCATTACAAAAAGTAAACTTTAAACGTTCATATATGGAGATGCTTCAAATTATTCGAGCTGTTCTTCCCGATATTTGAGAAGAATCCACAGAAACATGTCCATGGAATAAAACAGTTCATCCACCGCTTAGCAATATCATCAGACT
>JAOUWY010000027.1:5194371-5209345 GCA_025728095.1 Prietella phreatophila
GGCACCCTGTCCAGGGTGTACCCTGCCTTGTGCCCGATGCTTCCTGGGATAGGCTCCAGGTTCCCCGTGACCCTGAACAAGGAATAAGCGGATGGATGGATGGATGTTCAGAAGGGACCATGTAGTCCCTACAAAACAGTTCCGCTGCGCAGTCCATGGTTTGATCAGGAGCTCAGGTTACTGTTTTACATGTTCTCTGCATATGTGTGTGGGTTTCATCTGGATTCTCTGGTGTCCCCAAACAAAAAGCGGGTAGATGGTGTGGCTACACTAAATTGCTCCTAGGCACAGATGAGTGTGCAAAGGTATGCAGTGTATATGGTGCCCTGTGGTGGATACTGATCCAGGGTGTATTTCTGACTCTTTCACAGTGTTTCCAGGATAGGCTCTGGATCCACCATGATAATACCATAATGCCCAAGATAAAGCAAATAAATAAACAAATCTTTAGCCTAGAAATGTATAGGATCTAAAGCCAACTAATGATCCCAAAATCAAAACTAGCTGTTTGGACCACTAACAAGTATAAATGTAATAATTTAACAATAACATTGTGCATGTTTTAATATTGTAGTAGTGTCATTGTTTTATTTGAGGAAGGCATACAGAAAGAAGAACTAGGCTTAAATGGAAGAATGGCGATAAAATACATTCTTCCATCTAGGTGTGGTGGTGTTTGTGGTGGCTTAACGCATTTTTGATGGAAAGATTGTGACATTATTATATAGTAAAATTCTCAGAATCAATTTATTGGTATTAAATGAAATCATATATGAGTCATGTTACAGAGTTATGTACAAGTTAGTTAGCTAGCAACACTTGCCAATGCGAATAGAGGTTTTTGTCATTGTAGTTAGCTACCTACATATGGTTAGCCAGTTTATAGCACAAAGACTATAACAACAAAGCACAAAACTCTACTCCAACTTTACAGTTTGTAATATCTAAAATTGAGAAAGCTGCAGTTGGAGCAGTGATTTGCTATCACCGCTACAATGATAGCTTACTCTATTTAAGATTTGTTGCTTTAGGATTGGTTTATGGTGCAAATTTGTGCTTAGCATACTTAAACCTGGAACAGATTTAACACACAATGTTTCTGTGGTACCAGGAGAGTGAAATGCAATTAATTTGCTTTATATTTAGATATGTACTATATGGCCAAATGTTTGTAAACACCTGACCAACACACCCATATTTGGTTGTTCTCCAAACTATTGCCAAAAAAACACACAATTGTGTAGAATGTTTTTGTATGCTCTAGTGTTACAATTTCCCGTCACTGGAACTAAGAAACCCAAAATTGTTCCAGCATTTCATTACCCCTGTACACAAAGTGAGTTCTATGAAGACGTGGTGTGCCAAGGTTGGAGTGGAAGAACTTGAGTGTCCTGCACAGAGTCCTGACCTCAACCCCCCACAACACCTTTTGGAAGAACTGTAAAGCTGACTGAACTCTAGGTCTCCTCACCCTACATAAATAAATAAATGGGAAATCTCCATAGTCACATTCAAAATCTAGTGGAAATATCCTTCCCTGAAGAGTGGTGGTTATTATAGTAGCAAAGAAGGAACTAAATCTGGAATGAATTGTTCAATAAGCACATATATATGTGACGGTCAGATGTCCACACACAGTTGGCCATATAGTGTATTGTGGTTTGGTGTGTTTAGAATAAATTTGAAATACTTAGTTCAAAGGGGGAATTTGTTGCCAGGACGAATAATCCTTTTCGGCTGTATTTGGCCCATGGGACGCTATTTAGAGATCCCTCCTGTCCATGTAAATTCTCTTGTTAGTCAGAGGGGAGACTGATGAGGAGATAAGATCAGAAGTGCAAGTGAAAGAGGAATGAGACTATGTGAGATGGTGGAAAAAGGGGGCCTGGTGTTAAAAGAGCACTCTTTAAACGTAATGGCATGACCCTGAAGCTGTACATCTTCTGCATAGTGATTGGTTTTTGCAAATGGCACTTACAATTATGCAGTTTGGCTAAAAAAACAAACAAACATATTGGTCTGTGTATGTTTATTAAGGTGTTGCAATGTTTCTATGTGTGTATGTATGTATGTGTATGTATGTACTGTATACATTAATTCATTCATTCATTCATTAAATCGTTCATCTTCAGTTCCACTTTATCCTCTTTATTGTAAAGCTTGATAATGGTGTACATGATTATCATTGTGTAGTGTTTGCATATTTATCGTCCACTAACATCCACTTGTTTGTATACATTAATACATTTTTCTTTGGTCTTTTTCACTGAAAATAATGGTTTAACCAATGATAGTAGGCCATTAAGTTTCTTTTCCTTTGTGGGAAAATAAGACAGAATTTCGGCATACTGCAGTGTCATCTAACCATGACATTGCCCGACTAATTAAAGCCAGCAGGTCTCACAGATCTTTATCGGAAAGGGTTTAAACAATGTTTTTCATGTTTGTTCAGTGGAAGTTCAGTGCACCTGTGGAACAATCCTTAAGACACGACCAGTTTACAGGTCACAGTTACAGTAACTTAGGACACTATAGAGACCTTTCTACTGACTCTGAAAAACACCAGAATAACGCTGATTAGGGTTCCTGCTCACCTGCGTGAACATGCCATAGACCTGCTACAGGGAGGCCTGAGGACTGCAGATGTACCTAGAGCAATAAACTGCAATGTCTGTAATGTAAGACGCATAAGACAGTGCTACAGGGAGACAGGAAGGACAGTTGATCGTCCTTGCAGTGGCAAACCATGTGTAACCATGTGATCCCCAGACGTGATCAAAAACTTGCAAATGCCTTGGTGGAAGAGAGGAGTAACATCTCACAACAAAAACTGACAAATCTGGTGCAGTCCATAAGGAGGAGATGCACTGTAGTATTTAAAGCAGCTTCTGGCCACCACATACTGACTGTTACTTGTAATATTAATTTCTGTTCATCAAATATCTATGAAACTTGTTCAGTTTATGCAGAGTAGAAGTGAATCTCACATTGGGAGCTATTGTAAATGGGAGGGCTTGACTAGAGTTTTGTCAATATCTTTTGCATCATCCACCCGAATAGAGACAGTTTTCAGATACGAATGATCATAATCTCTGTTTTGTAATAAAATTGTAAGACATTAATTGTTTCAAATAATTGGTTTTATATTGTGGATATGGCTGTGGTAGAACTACATAGCAGTGAAAACTAACGGCTTGGCACCAAATTAATTAACCAAGTGGAAGCATGTAAATCGTATAGGAAAGCAGGACAATTCAAGTGAGCAGAGCGAGAGAGGATTTCTGATTGGGAATAGAAATAAACTGTTGTAAAGCTGGAGAAAGGTGTGCCAGAGGAACCAATAGCTGAGAGGTGGAGAGAACTGTATTGTGGCAGTATTAAAATCCGAGGCATGATCCAAGAGAATAATGTTTAGAGTTCTAAGGAGAGCACTCATATCAAGGTGAAATGGATGAAATAATAAACACACTAAAAGACTCTTAGAGACTATTAAAGACTACAGTAATAGAGGTGCCAGCATCTATGGTTTAGTTGTAGCATTTACAGTTTTTGACCGTTTGCTCTCAGCTATTAGTAGTGGGTGGACCAAATACGAAATAAAATTCACCAAGCAGAAAAGCCAATTCAGTCAAGGGGAAAGGATGCAAGATAAGAAAGACATGCTTTTGCTTTTAGTAGCGGATACTTTTGCTTTGCACCAAATTTATTTAAGTGAACACTGACCTGTGAATTTATGCACCTTAGGCTTTGGAGCCAACAGAAAACTACAGTGAGGGAAATAAGCATTGAACGTGTATATCTGCGGATTTCTTGAGTTCATACTGATGTCTGGTGAAAATTTCACGGGAATAGCCTAATTGGAAATATATTTACTGGAAAAATGTTGATGCAATTAATACATATTTCACTACTGTAAATGGGAGGGGGCTGTGATTTATGTGGTTGCTTAAAAATTGAATAGTTGCTTATTATTAAGTAGAGTTCACGGCAGACCTTGCTTTGCTGTGATTCTTTGCACAATTATTTAAGCATTTTATGTTCCTGTTTGGCAAAAAAGTTAATTGATTTGTTTGATGTTTTCCTTTTATGATATGGCGGTTCAGAATGTCAAGAATGTGTCAACAGAATATATTTTTTTTGACTTGCACACCTCAGAACAGCTTGAAATAACAGCTGTGGTAAGCAGCATGGTCATAGTAGTGAAGAGTGTTATAAGTTTAGAGGACACAATAAAGATCACTTCCCTGTCTAAGTGTCTACAACCTTGTTGGACATTAGAGGATGAGGCTGACTGCTCTGATACTCTCTCCAGGGCAGTCACCACTACAAATTCTGTGTATAGGTCCTAATAATCACAGTAAAACATTTCTGCATTTGTCCCATTTGTCTGAGCTCAAAATGTTACTAATGGCAAAATTATATTCTAGTGCCCTGTATGTCTATGAGCAACGTAGCATTTCCTGTTTTATGTAATAACACAATGGATTCCTAATTTAACAATTGTCTTTAGTTAGAAGTCTCAGGAGACTGGTGTGTCTGAAGCACAGGTCCTGGAATAATAAGTGTGCAAGACCAAGCAATATAGCTCAATTATACTGGACAAAGAGCAGTGTGTATTTCAGATGTGTATCTTGAAGAGCGATTAAAGTAATGACAATGTCTAATAAAAAGGGGAATGCAGATGTCACAAGCCCACGAGCTACAATTTCACAGTGACAGCGAATGTGACGGAGGTGTAAACAGAATATATGCTAAGGATACTCAGGCCTAACACCACTCAGCCACTGTACAGTGTGATGTACCCACTTGTCATATTTGAGACTTGAGGGTGGAAAATTACCAATCATGGTAGAACATTTGGATATACAGAAGCAGGGTTCAGAGGAAGTGCAGTGGTATATACAGTGGTAAACTGTATTCTAAAAACAAATCTAAGCAAATTAATATATTGATCAGAGTAGACCATATAGCGATGAATGGAGTTGAGAAACAGAAAACACCAACACCTGACATCTTAAGATAAACCAATATTGACCAATTGTCTCAAGTGATGTCGATTTTTGTTTACTTAAGGCTGTTATAGTTTCATTTTTATTGAACATTTCTGCTGAACATATCTGCTGAACATTTCTACTGACCATTTCTACTAAATATTTCTGCTAAACATTTCTGCTAAACATTTCTACTGACCATTTCTACTAAATATTTCTGCTAAATATTTCTGCTAAACATTTCTACTGACCATTTCTACTAAATATTTCTGCTAAACATTTCTGCTAAACATTTCTGCTAAACATTTCTACTGACCATTTCTACTGACCATTTCTACTAAATATTTCTGCTAAATATTTCTGCTAAACATTTCTACATCGCATTTTCTCTTCTGTTCACCCCTCCCTTTCCCAAATATTCCATTGAGAAGAAAACGTAAAACAAACTGAGCAACAGCAGTAAACATTCACAGGTTTTTTTTTCTTTTTACACAAAGAAAAACAAAGTAAAAAATATCGAAAATCCGCCCCCCTTGCTCATCATGGCTACCCAATAACTGTCGCTGGTTATGAAGATATTGTAAAATCCAACAACAGGCACAAAAATTTAAGTGGGAAGTGTCTGTAATTCCATAAAGTATACAATAAAGGGATGCCATTTATGAAAAAACTTGTCCGTATAACCATTCATCGTATATCTTATTTTCTTGAGTTTCAGGAAAAAACATCACGTCCTTTATCCACTGGGAGGTAGGAGGGTATTTAGCAGACTTCCAATGCAAAAGTAGGGAACGTCTTGCTATAAGGGATGTAAAAGCAATAACATCCTTTTGTATCGAGCTCAAAGGAACCGAGGCTTCAGGAGTCCCAAATACAGCAATCAATGGACAAGGCTTTAAATCTACCCTGAGGATAGTGGACATGATGGTAAAAAAACAGACCAAAAACCATGGAGATCAGGACAGAAAAAAAACATATGGCCAAGATGACAGGGAGAGCCATGGCATTTATCACACTTGTCCTTTACATCCGGATACATCACAGACATTCATGACTTGGACAGATGGACTCTATTTAAAACTTTGAACTGTATAAGTCCAAGATGAGCACAAGAAGTGGTAGACTGTACCCTCCCTATAGCATGCTCCCAACACTCCTCACTTATCTGTACTCCTAACTCTGTTTCCCACGCATTCCGAATTTTGTTACTTAAGGCTGTTATGACACATTCGGGGCTAACTTAAATTAGAACCTAATGAGAACAGGCTTAATAGCTTCGAGTATTATAGCTTCTGGTATTTCAATCACATAAGGGTCATGATGTGACATGTCAAGCATCATGGCTAATTTAGAGTTGAAGAACTCAATGTACTAGGTATAAAAAAAAATCTTATAAGCAGAAATAGGTAACACTTATGTCATGAAATTATGACACTTTTGAGCATTTGCCATTTACACGTTTGCCTCGCACCTCCAGGGTTGGGAGTTTGAATCCCACCTCTGCCTTGTGTAAGTGGGGTTTCCTCTGCGGACTCTGGTTTCCTCCCCTAGTCTAAAGACATTCGTTGTAGGCTTATTGGCATTACCAAATTGTCTGTAGTGTTTGAATGTGTGTGATGTGTGTCCCCCGTCTTGTGCCACAAGTTCCCTGGGATAGACTCCAGGTTCCCCCGCTACTCTGTGTAGGATAAGCAGTATGGAAAATTGATGTATGGGTGCTTAAACTGAATACTGAAATAGATCATTTTTATTTTCTGTGAAATCAACAGGCTGGGACTGATTTTTTTCTAGCCCAGACTGTAGATTTATGTAGCTGTTGATAATCGCATTAAGTGATTAAATTTGGTGAAACACCGCAACATTGCATTTATTTCTTTCTCAAGCACTGATTTTTCAAAATGTCTTTGGAGAAACTAGACATAAATAAACTAAGAAATCATTGCCAAGTGAAAGTACAAATCACATAAAAGAGCTAACTGGAAGCACAGTTTTTCTGTTTGCCATGTTTGCTATTTGGAGACAAGTCATGATTGTAAACTCTCATTTTTCATTAAAAATCACATGCCTTACACTTTAAATAAGCCCCAGAGGTATATTGTCTGAGATAACCAAGACGAATTCAAAAGCAGTATAATGCCCAATGGTAAACTCCAGGTATGTCCAGTAACCACTCTATTCCTTTTAACTGAATAGTGTGGCTGCTGAATTGATGCATTCCATCAAGGCCATTAATAATAGTCCTTCCTAATTGCAAGATTCAAGGACATAGAGGAAAAAAGAAAAACTAGTTGAATATGTGTGTTTAGTAGGAGACTTCGCTGAGCTCAGTGGTGGTGACTGCAGGCAGGATGGCCTTGATTTTTTTTTCCATTTGTGTGGAGGTGAATCAGGTTTTTCAGGTAGTCTGGGTGGAGATAGTAGCTTTAGTCTCAGATTCTGCAGCAATGACATTGTATTTGGGCTACTATTTTTAATGCAAGATTGGCACACTTGACTTAACACTTGCAATGGCAAATGCGATGAACTGGCATTTTGCAGAATTGGGCTTTCAGCAGATAATTAAATTATTTCCTATCTCAGCAAAAAAAAAACCCTTTCAAATGGTAGGCATTATATTCTATTAATGGAGTGACTATGTTCAAATCTAAAGGACAGAAATGACATTTATAGAAATGTTGGCTCACTTTTGTCCCTATGTTTGTTCTTTGACCATGCCACAGACATTGACGAGTGTTTGAACGGTTTTGTGGAATGCGACAGTCGAGCCACGTGTGTGAACCTTCCAGGCTGGTATCACTGTGAATGTCGTGATGGCTACCATGATAATGGAATGTTTTTATCAAATGGGGAGTCTTGTGAAGGTAGGATGATTCAAACGATTTTCTTGATCTCTCTAGTTGTTTTTATTTTGGACATCTTTCTTCTTAAGGTTAGATGTATACTATACAGTGCTGTGAAAAAAGTATTGCCCCTACCCTGATTGCTTCTGTTTTTGTGTATATCTCATAGTAAATTGTTTCAGAAATGATAAAGATAAAATAAAGACAGCCTGAGTAAACATAAAATGCAGTTTTTAAATGATAGTTTTTTTATTGAAGTAAAATGTTATCCAATACCAACTATTACTAATTCCCCAAATCTATGAAACTGCATTCATAATGGGGTTCAGTTGGACAAGACACAACCACGCCTGATTACTGCAAAACCTGTTCAATCAAATCAACACTTACATAGAGGTTTTTCTATTTAGAAGTTGGTTAAAAGGTCTTACCCAGTAACACACTATGCTAAAATGAAAAGAAAGTCTAGAAATGATTAGGAAGAAGGTGATCAAATACATCAGCCTGGGAAAGGTTATGAAGCTATTTCAAAGGCTCTTTCAAAGACAACAACAAAGGACTTACAGGCCTCTCTTGCATAAGTAAAGGTCACTGTTCATGACCCCACTATCAGAAAGACACTGGGCAAAAATGGCATCTATGGAAGTGTGGCAAAGTGAAAACCATTGCTAACACAAAAAAACACTGAGGCTCGTCTGAATTTTACCAACACAAGCCTTGATGATCCTCAAACCTTTTGGGAGAATGTTCTATGGACCGATGAGTTGAAAGTGGAACTGTTTGGGGTCCTGTTACATCTAGCTTAAAGCAAACACCAAATTCCACAAAAAGAGCATCATACCTACAGTCAAGCATGGTGGTGGAAGTGTGATGGTATGGGCATGCTCTGCTGCTTCAGGGCCTGGGAAATTTGCCCATAATTGATGCAAACATGAATTCTGCTCACTACCAGAAAAATCCTAAAGGAGAATGTCTGGCCTTCAGTCCATAAGCTGAAACTCAAGAGAAATGGGATTATGCAGCAAGATGATCCAAAGCGTATGAATAAATCCTAATCCTAGAAGTAAGTAAAAGACCGATCTCCAGTTATCCGAAGCATTTGGTTGCAGTTATTGCTGTTAAAGGTGGCACAACAAGATTTTAATTTTAAGGGGGCAATTAGTTTTTCACATTGGTGATAGATGTTGGATAACTTTTTTTGCTTCAATAAATACATTTTTATTGAAGTTTTATGTTGTATTTTGTTTGAAGATAAAAAACTACAAGAGGTATGAGATATACACTGAAACAGAAGAAATCAGGATGGGGGCAAATACATTTTCATGGCACTGTACATAACTTTGAATTTAATTCCTACTATTCCTGCTCTGTCATGTTTTGTTTGCTAATTTGCAATGTACAGTATGTACTACTGAATTATTACATTTGATTTTGTAACTGGAGAGTTACGGAGATCCACAGGTCAAAAGAGATGATGTTCACAGAACAACCTGAGCCAGTGCACAAAAGTCATATGAAATCCCAATTTAGGAGATTCCTCAAACATGTGAAAAAAAGTTTATCTGATTTGATGAGACCAAAATGTAACATTTTGGCTTTGGGACACAGTGCTACATTTGGCAGAAACCAAATGCTGCACGTCAGTAAGAATACTGAAGCATTGAAGCATGGTGGCGGTAACATCATGCTGGGGGGATGTTTTTTTTTTTTTTTTAAAAAAACAAAAACTGGTCAAGGTTGTCCTTTCCAATAGGACAACAGGTCTGCTGAAGTTGGACTGGTGTGATTCAAAACTTTGAACTTGAATAAGACCCAATCAAGATCCAGACCTCAATCTGATTGAATCTGTTGCAAGACTAGAAAATTGCTGTTCAGCAAATGTCTCCATTCAATTGGACAGCTTGAATGCAGCAAACAGAAAGCTAATTAACACATCCCAGAAGACTTTAAGCTGTAATTACAGCTTTAGGTGATTCCACCAAGTGTTGGCCTGGGGGAAAGGAGAAGGGCAGTGAATAATTATGCAAATGTATGCCTTTTCAACGAATTAACCTTATAAAAATCTTCAAATGTTTGAGATTGTGGTTTAAATGGTTTTTCTCTTGTTATTCTTAGGTCAGAGTCCCTGAACATGATATGTACTTCTTTTCATATATTATTTAAAATATAATTTAGTATTCATTAGAAAAATTAGGCCCTTCTATAATCACACACAGATTTGAGCTAACAGCAGCCCCTGTTTGTTGGCTGTTTTGCAGATATTGATGAATGTGAGGCAGGGAGGCACAGCTGTGCTAATGACACAGTGTGCTTTAACATGGATGGAGGCTATGACTGCAGATGTCCTCATGGCAAAAACTGCACAGGCGATTGTTTTCATGATGGAAAGGTGAAGCACAACAGGCAGATTTGGGTGCTGGATGAGGACAGGTGCGCTGTCTGCTCCTGCCAGGTAGGCACAAGTGTACACAGTGTAAGCATGATGGAGTGATCTTAGTCTTACCTTTTCTTTCTCTAGTCTGTTTAAGTGTTTATTAGGTTAAAGATCTATTAGTGACCACTGACTTTTATTTTAGATGGTTGCAGCCACATAGTCATGTATAAAATGCATGAACCTGTCAGGGTTTATTTATGCTATGTAGAATATCATAACGTATTGTAAAATGGGCAGCTTGTTGGTGCAGTTAGTAGCGTTGCTTCATCACAGATTCAATTTCCCTGGTTTGATCTTGAGCTCGAGTTAGTATCTGTGTAGAGTTGTACATGTTCTCCCCATGTCCGTCTGGATTTCCTCCAGGTTCTCCAATTTACTCCCAACACCTAAAACATCTCAGTAGGCAGATTGGTTTGTTTTTTTGCAATGTGCCCTTTGATGGACTTGTATTCCATCCAAGACGTATTCTCACCTCATGCCCAGCATTCCTGGTATAGGCTCAGGATCTACTGCAACCATGACCAGAATAAACCAGTTGCTGAAAATGAATAAATGAATGAACCAAAGAAAGAAGAAAAGAAGGATTTGAAACATTCTGTATTGACATTAAAGATATGGATTAGTCTTAGATTAACAATGTGTATTGTCATTTGGCACTGCATAAATGTTTCTAACATAATCAAATCATATTATTAGGTCTTACCTCAATTTAGAAATAGATTTACTCTTGGGGACACTATGATTTAGTGTTTAGTACATTTGCCTCACTCCTCCGGGGTGGGGGTTTGAATCCCGCCTCCACCATGTGTGCACACTCTGTGTGAGTTTGGATGTTCTCTCTGTGCTTCGGGTGTTTTTTACCGGGTACTCCAGTTTCCTCCCCTAATAAAAAGTACAGGCACTGTAGGCTGATTGGCATTTCCAAATTGTCCATGGTGTGTGAAAGTGTATATGTGTGATTGTGTCCTGCAATGGCTTGGCACCCTGTCCATGGTGTCCCCTGCCTTGTGCCCCGAATCCCCTGGGATAAGCTCCAGGCTCCCTGTGACCCTGTGTAGGATGAGTGGTACAGAAAATTGGATGGATGGATGGATTTGGTCTTGGTGCAGTGGCACTGACACTATGAAATATGATGTTTAAAATATCTTAACATTTTTCAAACAGGATTAATTTTCACCATTCCATATCACACTAGAAAATGAAAACTACCACACACACAAGTCTTATTGGTCATCCAGAGATTTGCAAAACTTTAGACACGTCTCATACCATTTTAGTTCTGTGTATTGTCCACTAATTATGTGAAGACCACTGTTTTATGAACATTCTTTGACTTGACAGTAAAACATGAAAAACCATAAGATGGAAATCCATGATGGTGATGGAGAACCTTAATCAGTGTTTAATCAGTGTATCAGTTATAGGATTTAGGTAACGGACGTATTTGTTTAATTTCTCTCCATAGTCAGGCTTGGTGATGTGTAGGCGGATGGTGTGTGACTGCGAGAACCCGACAGTGGACGTCTCCTGCTGTCCAGAGTGTGACCCTCGTCTCAGCTCTCAGTGTGTGCTCTACAGTGGCCTTCTGACTTACAACAGCGGTGACACTTGGGTGGAGAAGTGCCAGCAGTGCCAATGCATAGTGAGCCAATTAGAATGCTAACACAATCTTTATCAAAGCCACAGCATGATAATTCTATAACACATTCTAATGCATTTGCTATAGTTTTATTAGTTTTATTTGCTACACCAAAGACACATCATGGTCATTTTAGATGTCATCATGCATAGTTTAGATACTACACCAAAGCCACGTCATGCTCTATCAACAAGGTAGACTTTGAGATTGAAGAATTAAAGTTTTAATATGTGTGAATCATGTTGAAGGCTGTGTAGAAGGTTTTTTTTGCTTGTTTGTTTTTCTATATAAGGCTACAATTTTAACGAACATCTCACATTCTCTAAGGACAGTGTGCCTCATATATGTCTCCATTAGTTTCCATCTGTCAGCATTCGTACATTAACTACACTGCCTCTCTGCTTCTCTGCTCATTTCACACACTAATTAAAATACTAAAATGCACGGACAAGGGTTTGTGATGCATGTAAATTACCACACATAAACTTGCAAATTATAAACAAGGATAAAGAAACATTTGTTGTTATTATATTTCTAAATACATAAGTTAGGCCGAATATACACATATGACTTCCTTCAAATCAAGGTGAAGCGTTGTGAAATGGTTCTATACAAGTTGTTAGTCAGCTTCACGTTTTGGAGAATCTTCTTACATAAAGGACATAAAGAGTTTTATGGTTAATTTGCATGATAAAAGGCAGGCTTAATGAATACAATGGAACAAATAAAACAGGTTTTAATTAATTTTTACAGCAGCAACCATCATTGAAGTACTAGACAAAGGTATAACATTCAACATATATTAACAATTAGCACAGCACAGCAAGGCATTATGTGCAAAAAAATACAGGTACAAAAATCCAAGCTGCAGAAGGATAGCATCAGAATAAGAGTCACAAAATAGTTATACAACTACAACTAGGCAATATTGTGCCAGATCATGAACAGAGACTAGAGTACCAAGCCTTCATTGTGAGTATTTTCCCTATAAAATTAGATTGGGAGGCTCTAAAATTTGATTATAAAGTTCCATTATTTATGGAGTGTTTAAATCCAATTATTTGAAATATCAGTTCCGGATATTTCTGCCTAAAGGCTGCATTTGATATGCTGTTATGGTATTAAAAATATGCTGAAACTGCTAAGGTGTTTGGAACAGCAAATACAAAGATACTGAATAATAGTTGCTTAACATTAGTGTGTAATAAATGAACGGATATATTAAGACTAAATATAAAATTAAGCAGAACAAAAATGAGCAGAACACACTATTGGCATTTGTTATATTTCCATTGGGATTTGCCATTTGGTATTGCCAATTCCCACTTACCAGCTCCCTCTCCCTATCCCCCAACACCGACCAGGGGAAGTGTGGGCAAACATGTGCTTCCTCCAAGACAGCTGAAGCCAACCTCTGTGTGTTTTTAGATCTGCTGTGTCACATGGCAGTGTAACACACTCGGAGGAAGCACTATCTACCCTCTTCTGCATACATGAGCTCACAGATCGTGAGAGTAGTGTTGAGAGTATTGTTATCCCTTCCCACCCAGAAAGCCAGGCCAATTTTTCTCTTTTGACTCCTTGCCATGGATGGCTGTGGCATTTTCGGGATTTTTATTCTGCTGCAGGAATTTACCTTGTAATTACGCTAATCTATAACATTGTATAGGTCTGTCAATAAGTATCTGAGTTAATAATTATTTAAGGTGGTCATTATTTTTGGCATTTATGATATATTTAGGCTAGTCTTGAATAAAATAAACTACTTCCTTACTTTACCAGTAGCAACTCCGTAATGTTAGAATGAATGGATCTGGTATACTATAACGTCACCAGAATTGTAAGTGTAAAAGCACTAGTAATTATTGACTTAAGTTAGATGAGTCTAGATTTATTAATTGCCATTGGAAGGGCAAGGTTAACATATTCCAGTGTTTCACTGGAGTATACTTTTGTGAGGGTCAGGGGAACATGTAGAATGTTTTATTTGTCAGTTTGCTAGATTATATTAATGGCTATAGCAATCAAGCAATAGAGTAATTAACATTAAAGCATTAATAGGAAAGGAGAATGCTGACTCGCTCCATCTCTTTCTTCTCTCATTAGTTACGTTGCTGTTGTTCTGCCCGTCCCCTCCCCTTCACTGCATTCTCTCTTTCTCTCTCTGTCTTTCTCTCATTCTCTTCCCCCAAGTTACATTCACCTCCAAACTGGAAACAGTGAGCATTCTTGGAGTGGATTGATAAATAATGAAATGATTATTTTTTTAAATATACTTGAGTTGTCATCAATATACTACGTATCGGCTACTTTATTTGCGTGAAACACTGTATTTCATGTCAAGACAAGCTTTATTGCCAGCCCTTATCTCACAGCCATGTGTTGTCATTTAATACACAGTTCCATAAGAATCACTCTGCTACGTTTTACATGGAACAGCAAGTGAGGATGAAGCAATAACTGTACAAGCTCTTTAAAATGAGGGCTGTCTGGCAGAAATAAATGTAGGTGTAGGGAATTTGTGCATCAAATCACAGGCTCAGATGTTCCAGATAATGCCACTGGTCCAGCTCAGCCTCGGCCTCCCCAGGGGATTTGTCTTTTTAATTTTATTCACAAAGCCTCTGCCTCTCCATGCGAGATTGATTCATAAAGTTCAGCTTGATCATAGACAGTAAATCTCAAGTGCTATATCGATCTGGGCACAGATACAGGTTCCTCTCTTGCTTTTGTTGCTTTTCTTGCTTTTGGTTTTATCATATCCCAACATACTTAATGGTTTCAAGGTTGCCAAGACATTACAGCACAGTCTTTCTTTTCAGCTCACTCTCTGCTCTGTCAGCTCACTGTATTTTGGCCTCAGATATCATCTGTGCAAAACCTGCTAATGCTTTCTGGTTTTAAATTAAGGCTGCAACTAATGATTATTTTCATAATTGATTAGTTGTCCGATTATTTTTTCGATTAATCGGATGGGGCGGGGCAAGCTTTCAGTCCCCACCGTCAAACATGGAGGTGGAAACATTATGCTTTGGGGGTGTTTTTCTGCTAAGGGGACAGGACAACTTCA
>JAOUWY010000027.1:5423396-5433887 GCA_025728095.1 Prietella phreatophila
AGATAGAGAGAGAGAGAGAGAGAGAGAGATTTTTTTGTTTTTGTACTTTCATTAATTTTCATAACTTTTATTACATTTATAAAACTAAATAACAGACAGGTATGGAACATGAACAATCAAAAATGTTTCTGAATACTAGAAGTACTTTGAACAAGAGAACTAGGCTGCAATGACGTGGACTATTTTACATGTAAAACATGTTGCATTACATTCATCTTGCGTTCTAAAAACATTTGCATAAGAGTGCTGAACATTGTGACGAAGGGCGCGTCTCGTTATCCACAACACTGTTAAATCTCTGGCTATCAGCCCCTCACTGAGCAGAGCAGATGCAGAGAGAGGTGAGAGCGCAGCGGCAAAGCAAGACCTCATGCTTGCAGGACAGTACTGGGGACATTTGGAAAGTTGCTAAGGTTTGTCCAAAAAGTCGCAAGAATTTTCGCTAGGTGCTTTTTTTTTGTTGAAGGGGTCTGAAATGTCGCTAAGTTCGCAACACTGGTCTGCACTGACAGCTAGATAAAAGGCAGGCTAAGCTCCGCCTCTCCCCAGCAAAAAGAAAATATAGTGGGAGAGGGAACGCTGGGTTTTTCATTTGTGCACATTCTATTTGAAAAGCAATAAAAATATAGAGAACCCAAATGATGCTCTGTCTGTGTTTTTTTCTTGAAAACAATTTGCGACCCCCTTCTGATCTCTCCGTGCCCCAGGTGTCACCGTTCTCCCAGAGCAGCGGTGCACGTCGAGCGCTGCTGCGCATGCGTGGACATCTTCCGCGCTGACATCATGTCTTTGTCCCGTCGTGTCATAGGTCATAGTGTCATGTGTGGGAATCGCGCACAGCTGCGAGCTCTTTGGACTGATGACGGGGAACTCTTTATATACGGTGTGCCGTGCTCCAAATGCACCTCCGAAGAGTTCACGTATAACCGTAGTACTCTTCGTTTCTCATTGGTGTCTTAGCATTAGCATTAACATTTAGCATTAGCGTTAGCACCGCTAGTAAAGTTAGCATAGCTTAGTTATTGTGTTCTTGTTTCGGTTTTGTTTGTTTGATTCGTCACTGTAAATAAAGATCACCGTTCTTCGCTGCATTTGCATCCTGTCTACTTCCTGCGCCAGCGGCGCGTTACACCAGGGCATGCCCCCTGCATGAGAACTACTGAGGTACCTCAGAGGGGTTCACACTACATGATTCCTCACAAAAAATACAAATAAAAAAGCAAACATGCTTGAAAGTATTGGAGCCTCTGGGATCGCTCGCAGTCAGAGAAAATCGCATTGGTAAATAATGCACACTACAAGTGCAGCGAGTAGTCACTGTAGGAAATCAGGGTAAGAACTGTGTAGCATACACTACGCTTAAATCTACTCCACTCCCTCTTATTTCTCTGAATTTGTCAGTCTATATCTCATTTCTAATCTATTTTGCCTCCATCTTTATCTGTCTCTCTCCCCTTCATCATAATTTTTTCAATCCTCCACTAATCATAGCTGAGACCTAGGTGGGGGAACTTCTGGACATCTTAACAAGTGCAGTACATAAAAGTGAGCAGTGATTCACACTCACATCAAATCCAATTTGTCATGGGAGAGGACCATAAGTCACCTTACACTCCTTTCAGAGGGATGATGGAGAAAAACTACTCCTTGTTTATTCAGTATTGGACTTTTGTGGGATGTTTTAGCTTCCTCTTTAAATTTTGTTTTTCATTTATTTATTGCACTATACATAATCTTAATAATATGTGATTAATAATTAATAGTATACATTTATCATCCATACACTATTGACTTGTAACTGCTTTATGCAGGTTATAGGGTCATGATGGATTCTAAGCAAATCCCAGAAACAGTGGGCAAGATGTGGGAAAACTCCCTGAATGGGACACCAGTTCATCTACACATGTACGCTTGTTTATACACTCATTCACACCTGGGGCAATTTAATGTAGATAGTGCACATGGCATGTTTTGGGAGGTAGGAGTTAACCAGTGGTTTTTAAAATAGGAAAAGCGCAGTCATCTGTTATTGAAGTATATATCTCGTGTGTCCTCTGGTTTATCCGTTTCATCTGTTGGTCTGTCCTCCTGTTTAATTCTCAGTCTCCCCCCACAAATAAGAACTTCAAAAGGCTTTCAAAATCAGGTCGACTAACATTAGTAGTGTCTGCCATGTTGTGCCACTCAAGTGTCATTCATTATTCAGTGGAGAACTTCACTTGACTACTGTAGATTTAAAGCTAAAAACAAAGAATAATATATACAGATATCTACATTCAATATAGAAACATTTTATTGCTGTATTTCAATCAAATTTCAGGGTCTGTTAAGCAATAACCTGTTGAGGAAACCATGGAAAGAACATGTACTGTACATGAACATGAAGTACAATGCCCCGTCCCGGATGAAAGACTACAACAGGATAGCTACATGCTGAGATAATGAGGCGGTATATTCAGAGAAAAATGGAGTGTTGCAGCTTTGCAAACACTGATCTCTAGTTATCGGAAATATTTGGCTGCAGTTACTGTACTGCTGCTAAAGTTGGCACAACTTTTAAGTTTAAGGGAGCAATTAGTTTCCTAGATAATTGACAGATGTAGGCTAATTATTATTTTTTGCTTCAATAAAAAGAAAAACTATATTGTGTATTTATTCAGGTTGCCTTTGTCTTGTATTGTATTTCGTTCAAAAAGCTAAAACTATTTAGTATGAGGTACACACAAAAACAGAAGAAATCAGAAATACTTTTCCACAGCACTGTAGAGCACATAGCATCACAAGCTTCATTTAAAAATACATTTACCACATCATAAATTGATCAACTGACATAATGTTAGCTAAAACAATACAATACATGCCTAAGAATGGCTTATTTATATCATGAAAAATAACTTACCAAATCGAAATTTCACATATACCTAGTACTAAATAGTAAGAACATTACAAAATGAGATTATGTTAATGAGAACTAAAGTTTATTAAACAGTAATAAAGATGAACTCACCTAGTATTCCATAGACTTGAGTATACTGTACATTTGAAGCTTTTAGCACTAATGAAACAGTAAAATTGCACTTAAAGGTCATGAATAAAGTGGCATTAAGGTTATTCATTCCTACTATTATCACCCATACTGTTCTTACCTTAAACTCTCAGCAGATAGCAACAAACCCCCTGCATGACCTAAAAATTGTGTGTGGGGAAGTGTGATCAACCTTGTTGCCATGGCTTCGAGAAAATGTTTCACCTTGACTGATTACTGATTGCATTCACATCAGCATATAAGTACATTTTTACCATAACTTTTTTATAACCAAAATGCATTCTGCTTGATACATAGATTTTACATACCCAATATATTCATCAGTTTATCACAGTAATACCCAAATAATGCCAAAAATATTGATAAATGCTGAAAGAGTACATATGATAGCATTATTCTATCTTAGCGAGAATGTCACGCACGTGCGCGAGAGAGTCTCTTAAGTAGTGTGGTGTTATTGAGAACAGGTGTGTGCGATTAGTCCTCAGGAGAAGGTGCCTCTGTGTGTTCCACTGGGAGTTGTAGTTGTCGGCCATATTGGTAGTTCATGGTGCATTCTGGGAAATGTTACTGGTTTGCCGTGACATGCAAGAGTTCATATTTAGATATCTGATTGTTTAGCAGGTTGATTTAAAATTAGCTGAGTAAATTTTGGAATGATATTTAAAAAATGTATTTTAAATTGAAATGGGCAGTTTGACAAGTGATTGGGTATACCTGTTGCAGTTCTTCTTAAGGTATGGCTGATTACTCTGCCATTAGTAATAATACAAAGTTTCCTTCAGACAAACGTGTGATTGTTACTGCTATGTTCTGTTTATTTGAATTGCTTATAATATTGATCTATTATATTTCCTATAATTAGTAACAATGTTGATTTTGATGAACTTCTCATGCACTCAGACCAGATGTGTTTGACCATAAATAAATAAACACACACACACACACACACACACACACACACACACACAGCAAAGATGTCGTAAACAATGAAACTTTTAGTGGAATTTACATTTTCTTCATTTTACAATCAAATCTGTCCATATGTAACTTAAATGAAATTGTTATATTTGACTCATTTGTCTAGAGGAGGAGGAGGATGAAGGAGTGTGCTTTCATTCTGATCAGAGAGAGCGGGATATGTCTCACTGATGTGAGTGGGTCTGTAGTGTGTGTGTGTGTGTGTGTGTGTGTGTGAGAGAGAGAGAGAGAGAAAGAGAGAGAGAGAGAGACATGTGCATGTAACCTGAAGTCTTGCTTGCTGTAACACCAAAAATGCCTCTGTAAAACAGTTTAGCTATAAATGAGCGCGCACAGAGGGGAATCTTTCTCCTTTAATAGAGGGTAGCCTGCCAGCAGCCAGGTGTTCATTCAATTAGCACTCTGTGGGAAACAAATGACTCCCTACTAAGGTTTCAGGCTGACCTTTCAGTTCCACTTCAATTACTGAGAGATGAGAGCAGTAGAGTAGAATATATATTTGAACACACAAATGAGGGTTTCATATTCTAATATAATCAACCAACAGTCCCCTCCAAAACTATTGCAACAGCAAGGCCAATTTTTTGGACATTTGGGTTTGAGATCAAAAGAATAATATAAGAAGGGAGTTTAGAATTTGAGCTTTTATTTTCTATGTAGAATATAACACATTTTGTATCAGACCACCCAATTTGTAGGCAAACAAAAATCCTGGAACATGTGACAGACAGGTGTTTCTTGTTACCCAGGTGTGTCCTGTTAGATTGATTCATTAAAAAATAAAAATCTCTGAAAACATCTATCTTGGTGTTAGCCTTCAGTTTCACATGTGAAGACTGCATTTTGGTGATGTCAGTAAGTTGCAGGCTTGATGCAGCTATTGTGAGCAAGAGATGTGCAACCAATATTAAGTGTTATTTTCTTTAATTTACTTCAAGACTTATCTGTTCCTATAATTTTGCTCACCTAAAAATTGGGTAGCCTGATACAAAAGGTTCTATGTTTTATGTTTAACTCATCTAGATGTAAATACCAGGAAATAAAAGCTGAAATCCTAAACTCATATCCATCTTTTGATCTCAAACTCAAATGTTTTTGGTGTATAACACACAAATGAATTGGCGTTGCTATTACAATAGTTTCGAAGGGGTCTGTATATGGCTCCAATCCAGATGGTATGCTGCTTACTTGTGTTTTTATGTAATATGTGTGAGGGGCTGTGTAGAGGCAACATAACCCATTGTGTCATCCATAAATATATAATATTTGAACATTTATTTTATATATTAAGAAATATATTAGTACCTAGGCTAGCTACCTTTTGCTAATACAGAAAAAAATCAAGCTGATTAATTTTCAAATTATAAATGGTCAGATTATGTTGGCACACATATTAGATGCAGATAAGTGTGCTAATAGGTATTGTGGTATCTAGCCATTTAGCATCTATTGCATCTTGGTTGTCCTTCCTGTGAGTAATTACATATTCTTAAGCATTTCACATATGTTAAATGAAACACAATGTATAAAAACAAAGCTAGAAGTAGAGAATGCTGTAAGAATATCAGTAGTTGCTATATAGTATATACATCAAGAGTGTCATGCCAGATTAGTCAGTTATATATACAAACGTGAGCTGAAAGTAAATTTTATTGTAGACTAACATTAAAAGAGTGAAACAGGGCTGCTTGTAAAAGAAATATCCTGTGCTCTCCTTTGGCAGAAATTGAATTAATTGAATTCAAGCACTGCTAAACCGAATTAAGGAAAGGAAAGGAGAAAGAAGGAAGCAAGAATTTAAGAAGGTGCAAGGGAGCACCAGCCAAACGATGTGAGTAGATGACTGGTGAAAGAAAAGTAAGAAGAAGAAAAAGCCGTGACCACTGAGTCGTTGAGCTGAGAGCTTCATTATGCTTTAATATGGAGAAGAATTCTGACTGCATTGTCAGTGAGGGGCCACAGTAAAACACACACACACACACACACACACACACACACACACAAACAGCAAAAGCCTATTTAGTATACATCAGGACACACACTGCCACAGCTAGGGAGCTAGGATTTTCTTTAATATGAGCAACACAACATGACATGTTGTTGGAAAACATCTGTTGGGTAAATCAGCAGATGTTTGGGAACTGCTCAGAAGGCTGGCAGTGATACATTTGATAGGCGTTGACTTTTTATTCATTTATTTATTTCTGTACATTAGCTGGAACCATGCATGTACACTGGGTCCTGTGTTGCCTAAGGCAAGGACCAGCCACGGTACAATGTTCCTGTATGCATAGGTGTGTACTTTATATTGTGAAAGAGATGCTTATACTGGAAATCCCAGGATACCAGCATGTCTTTACATAGAATGATTAGGTTTTATGTCATTCAAACATGCAACCTTAACAATATTTTACCATAAAAAGAGGAGACCATATTCTAGCCTTGAAACATCCACAAAGCATTCATAATTCACAATAATATTTTATGGTGGGCATTTGGGCTTTTCCTAGTATGCTTTCTCTTGTTTACGAAACATTATGTTGACATTCATAGCCAAGAAGTTTCAATTTGGTTTAAACTAGCTACAAATTATTGCAATTGTAGGATAAAGGCTGCTTGGCATCAAATGCTGCATTGCGTGAGTTGCTCTCGGGACGGGCTTCTTACTCACGACCACCCAAATAGATTGTTGTTAAGTAGGTGGCATCAGTTGCTGGCTTTGAAGCTTGACACCCACAAGAAACAACTAAATTATGCAATCCTGAAACTGATTTTTATTTGCCTCCCTCACTATCCTCTTCACTGACCAGTGAGGCAGTGACTCCCACTGACAAATGTGAAACTTTTTTATTATGCTCCTGATTGTGCTTATCCATTATAATTTTGCACAGTAACAAACTTTGGGTTTTTATCATTGATACTAATCACAGCACAACACAAGCTAAAGCTTGTCAGTCCAGATGGTCCTTACAACACAAACAGATGGAAAGACAAGAGGAAGAAATTCAGAGAGAGAGGGGAGAGAGACATAATAATAAACTGTGTGACTGTATATAATCCTGATAATACATACTCATGAGTGCAGAAACTCTCAACACTTTGATATTGACGCTACTCAGTTTCAGTCAGAACAAATGCATTAGTATTAACATGTATACACACACACACACACACACACAGAAACTAACAAACACAAATAACATGAGCTGAGACAGAGACAGAGAGAGACAGACAAGTGGAGATAATAAGTTCCACTGATATGAGTCAGGATAAGACAAAAGCCGATCTTGGTCTCTGTACTCCCGGCCTCTTGAGACAAGAATTGGTTATCACCAATGAAAGTGCACACACATGCACGCAAGTATTGCTGTATCTTTCTGTGGACTGACTGTTCTCATAAGCACACTATGTGATAAATTGACTTGAGAGGATTTTTTTCCCCACAGTGGTCCAAAAGGTCCGTGACAAGTGAAGCAATATGACTCGTGATGTTTTTTGCTAGTACAAAGGTCAATTCCGATAAAGCAGTCATGGTCTTGGTGTTTATCAGCCCAAATGAAAAAGCTATAGTGTCTGTGTCTGTCAGTCCCAATTAAAAAGGTGTGGCATCTGTGCCAGGGGCACAAAAGGTGGGTATGTGAATAATAAGTTCATGACTCATGCCATCCTGTCTGTGTAGGGGACTGATAAAAACATGATCAAATCTTTTGGGATGGTTTGATGATGATAATACAGTATTATGCTTGTTTACACTACCTCTCTATATCTATAGCTAACTGAATGTTAAATAATAGTTTTTAAAAATGTGTAACTGTGTTGAAGAAGTGTTAACTTCTAAACTGTGTTTGGTGAATCGTCATGTCAGTCGATTGTGGAGAAAGGCAAAAGTAAACTGAGGAAAGTAAACTGTAAGTAAATTGGGAAAACTGCACCACTCAGTTTCCATTCGTGACACTGTAATTAAAAAAATCAGAAGTAGAAGTCTAACAGGTCAGAAATGTGGACAAATCTACAGCAGTACAATACATTAAATAGAGACGTCTGTGTATTTGGGATAGCCAGCTTTGAATTTCTGACAGCTTACAACATTTTGGGATCATTCTGGAGTTCATGGGATGGTCAGGAACACTAGTGAACAGAATTTCATCCCCATGAAGAGTGTGCAAGGTATACATGTTCTCACATATGTTATTGTCAAATCTACATACTTATGTCAACACATACTTATGTCAATCCACATACTTATATCCATCCATCCATCCACTCATTCATTTTGTGTAATGGTTATCCTACACAGGGTTGCAGGGAGCCTGGAGCCTATCCCAGGGAACTTGGGCACATTATTAACAAGTTGATAATGCCAATTATCCTACAACACAAGTTTTGGACTGGGGAGGAAACTGGAGTAGGTGAGCAGAGAGGTGCGCAGAGGTAGGATTCGAACCTCCAATCCTGAAGGTACTAACCACTAAGCCACTGTGGCCTCCACATCTTTATATCCTTACCATAAAAGAAATAAAAACAACATGGGGAAAAAAGAGAAATAGAGGGAGTAGTAAAAATAGAGGGAAATAAGAGGGCTAGTGAGCACAAAAATAGGTTCAAAGAGAGTAAAATTGAGTGAGAGAGAAAAAAGAAAAAGAATGCAACTGGACAAGAGAGAGAGAGGGGGGGGGGATGAATAGGCAAGTGAGAGCATCCGAGATTCTTTGTGTGAGTGAGAATGGTGAGGGTTTGTGACAATTCATAGACAGAAAGTGGTGAAGAAGCAGATGACAATGATGAGTAAGCAGCTGCATTCAATAACTGGAAATCCATCTACATCTTGAGACCCACAGCCACATCTTGGGATCAAATAATCTTATGAATAACACTTCCAGCCACTTCGAATCAATGTCCGCAATGCACATTTTAATGCAATATAACTCTTACAAGCAAACCCTGAAAATTCCTACAGCAGTCTATATAATAAGACAAACACACTCTGGCAGCATGTCTAACAACATAACCATATTTGTATAGAATCTTTTGAGAGTAAAAGCAGTCTTTTTCTTCTAGCAGTCCAATCATGATACTTTCTATATCAACTTACAGAATAAATCATCCTATAAATAAATTATCTGCACTGCTCCTACACAGTGTATGTGGAAAAACAATGAAGCAATATAGAACACTAACTGTTGTCTGCTAGTTTTTACTGTGGTATAAGGACTGAATGCAGGAGAGCATGTGAGACCTATTTTTTATTACTTGAAACTGAGTAATGAGTTCAAGTTCTGTGTGCTAGAACTCAATGTGGAACACTGAAAAATTTTTCCCTCAGTGATCTCAGCCACTTATGTTAAAATGTTAAATAAATTATGAACATAAATGCAATGATGTCTGATTTGAGATGTTGCCAATGAGTGTGAAAGAGAGGTGGAACTAAAGAAAGAAAGAAAGAAAGAAGAGAATGAGCATTATCATAGATCTACATTTCTTAAGCAGAAATTAGTGTGACCAAAGAATATTTTTGCCAGAATTCTGTGTCAGATCAGGTGTATTTATATTGAGAACATCTGACACTTTAATTCGACACAGGTTGACTCCATTCAACTAAATATGGGATTTCTGATGGGAAGGGGGTACACCAAAGGGAAGAACCTAATATTGGTACACGCTGAGCTCTGATCTGGACACAGTAACCATTTTCTATAGTGGATAGCACCCATGGAGACACATTTGGCATTAGTTTCCACACTGCTATAGTTGGTCTTTTAGTGATGTTAGTGCTTGCACATTCTGTGGGAGGGAAAGCATCAGATTTTTGTTGCCCTGTGACAGCTTGCTGACCAGAGAAGACTGAAAACTTGGGACAACCTTGGCTAGGGGAGGTCCTACAGTACTGTTACTAAGTTTCTTAACCAGTGACGTTGGAACGAGATGTTGCATGAGCAGCCCATCAGGATCAGGATTAACAACCTCATGTCCCCTGATTTTTCCCTCCACAGCTCATCAGGATCACTCCTTATTTGTCTGCTTGGCCTTTATGATCATTCTCAGATCAGCCCTATTAGCAGGCTGTGACTGCAGCCGCCCGGTCCCCCTGGCTCTCCATCGGGGGAGGCGGGCCACCACTACTTATGTGCCTCCCTTGCACTAGCGCTGGAACTCGACATGATGGGGAAGGAACTGGCTGAATACCGCCATTTGCTAATTTTGCCTCACAAAACCAGTTGGTGATGGTATTAGGCACACAGACGAACAAGGTGGAAGGTTCAACGGGGGTGTCTAGCAGGGAGACCTTATCTTTATCCCCCATCCCTGAGAAGTTGAGCCATAGGTGCCTCCCTGCTGCAACCTAGCCACCCATTGAACGGCCGATATATACCTTAAAGACTTCCCATTGACCTTAAAGACTTCCCATTTTCACATTTTCTGTTACACTATCACATTATCTGTGTTACCCAGATGAGGATGGGTTC
>JAOUWY010000027.1:5444098-5456155 GCA_025728095.1 Prietella phreatophila
GTTTTGGTTTTGCCAAGTTCTTATGTTTGTTTTGTTGACTCGACACTGTAAATAAACATCACCGTTCGAACTGCGTTAGCATCCTGCCTGCTTCCTGCGCCGTACGGCGCGTGACAGTCTCTTCAAATAAAAATACTTAAAGCAATCCCATGCTGGCTAATCTACCTATTATTCTTTACATAGCTAGTAGCCTTCATCGTGATATGTAGTTCAATTTAAAGCACTAGTAATCCAGATCAGGTAATACATAAAGGTTTGTATCTGGATCAAGGTGATCCAATCCAATGTTGCTTTGAAAAACTGACACAAAGGTAAGATGGATTACTTAATCCTGAACAGCAAATGTTAAAAAGAAATTAAAAAAGAAATTAAAAATGTTATCTGGATCAGAATCATCTGGATTTGAAAATCCCATGTTTTGCTATCCAGGAGTCTGGCAAGGGATTTATAAAGATCTTCAAATTATTTTAAATACATCATTCCACTGTAATGAAAATCATCTACAATTGACACAGATTTCAAACCAATTTGTCCAGGACTGGCATCCCAATAAATTCAACCCAAGAGTAGACTTGGGTTGCTAATAATTGATGCAAAAAGAAGTCTCCAAGAACCGCAGAATTTAATCATAAGATCTGATAGTAAGTTCTGCATCTACAATCAGAAAGAGATTGCACAAATTTGACCTACATGGGAGGCATGGCAGTAAAAATCCTTTGCAAGACTTGCCAGTGAGAATATAGGTAAGGACAGTTAAGGGTTAGGGGCCCAGCAGTGACAGTTTGGCAGTGCTGGGATTTGAACTCCCAACCTTCTGATCAGCAGTCCAATGTAATCTTTGGATTTGCTTCGCTGCCTCAAGGACTAGACAGCTTACATTCATTGATTCAACTATGAATTCTGTATCATGTCAAAGAGTACTTGAAGATAATGTGAGGCCATCTGTCCCCGCACATTATCTGACCATAGTGTAAATGTGGGTGTGATTGTGTATTGCTATGGGTTGGCACCCTGTCCACAGTGTCTAACTGTTTTTGATGAGGTTCAAATAATTTTCAACTGAACCTCAATGCTTATCAGGATATAACATAAAGGATGCTAACGTGATAAACTCACATAAAATAAATTAATTCTACATGGTTTCAGTCTCAAAGTTCCATTTAACTCTTGTAGATTTAAGATAACAAACTTTTGTTAAGCTATGTTGTTATACTATGCTATTACCCTATGGCACCAACATCTTTACACAGTTCAGACAAATCTCCTTTTACATTAAAGGAAGATACACAGAAGTTTCTGCTCATGTCATTTCAGTCATCTGGTTATCATCACTGTCAGTTTTACTGGCTCCGTTTGGACTAGAATTACGTCTGGCATTAGATTACACAATATATTTACTTGATATGTCTAGTCGTCATGTCGTCATTTTGAAATGTTTTGCCACTCAAGGGATCCTGAAGATCTCATGGACAACAAAACAAACTGCAGTTTTACATTATTATAGAGGCTTATGTAAATGTATGTTGCACTGCAGAATCATGGCCAATGTGCCATTTTCCCCTACAGCTTGTCTCCTCTGTCATTATCAATCCAATTATGGTATTACATCACAAATTATTGACCAGTGCTCAAGAGGACATTTTGTTTGGATGTAATCCCTATTACAGAATTAACTGTCATTGCAAATCACTGCTTATTCATTGACTTTTGCCAAAAAATCCTCTCCGTCATAAAGCCCCGTTTCTAAGACGGTTTAGTGCTAATAAACTCTGTATTATGTGTCTATAGAAGCATATTGAAGAACATTGTTTCCGAATCAGCACAAACAAGACAACAGAAAGGGAAGAAGAAAGGCCATTCATTTTGGAAACTGCAGATATTATTAAGTATGTGACATTTATAAAGAGCAATTCTCTTATGTCGTCCACAAAGTGCCACTCAGCTAAGCACCAGCAGTCATTCAGGATGATGAATGGGCTTCCTGTAGACATTTGACCAAATGAGTCCCTCTGATAAATGAGTCAGTTTTAATTTATGAACCAAGTCTTTAATAATGATTTACTTGTTCTAAAGAAACAAAACATGTCAAGTTGTTTACATATAGAATCATATATAAAGTGTAGAAATATGTTCTCACATTATGGTCCAAAAATGTAGGTTGCATTTTATTACCTTTCAGATATCAACCTATTCATCTTTCTTATTAAGACTTTAATTATGCAGCTGTTCGGCTATCATATACTCAGACTTTGAGGTCATTCTAATTAATCCCTTGAAGTCCCAGCTTAATTATTTTTACATTATTTGTCAGATGTTCTTACTCGGAGTGGCACATATTATTACTTTTTAAGTTATTTGTTTCCCTATAGAACATAAGCTTGAGTTCCGCCAATGCAGAAACGGTAATGAAACTTTAACATTAAACAATAATTCTAATTATAAATGCGCAGTCTACAGGTAAATCTAACGTGGCAGATTTGCCTTCATGCACCTGCTAATTTGTAAATTTATTGCACTATGTTGCTCTGTAAAGATTTATGTATAGTGGGGGAAATAAGTATTGAACACGGCAGCATTTCTTTCAGTAAATATATTTCAAATGAGGCTATTCACATGAAATTTTCACCAGACATCAGGATTAACTCAAGAAATCCGCAAATATAAAGAATTCACAATATTAAAGTCCATAAATAAGGTTATGTGTAATAAAGTGGAATGACACAGTAAAAAAGTACTGAAAACGCTAAGAAAGCTGTTCTCCAATGCAAGGTAGGGTAAGGAACCAGCTGAAATCCGTAAGTAATTATACCTCCTATCTGTGCAAATGTCAGCTGGGTTAGTAAATGGACGGTCTGTATAAAGGCTTTTCATTACCAAGGTATCACACAAGAAATATCTCATGATGGATAAAAGCAAAAAGCTCTCCCAAGACCTTTGCAATCTTATTGTTGTGATACTTATCGATGGAACCGGATACAGACAGTTTTCAAAACTTCTGAATGCACTCCAGTAAGCATCATTGGGGCCATTATCCACATGTGGAAGCAACATCACTTCGTCATCAATTGGACACTCACAGAAGCTCCTTGCAAGATTTCTGACCAAGGAGTCAAAAGAATAGTCAGATGAGTAGCCCAAGAACAAGGACCACTCGGAAAGAGCTCCTGAAACACTTCGAGGCAGCAGGTGCAATCATCACAGAGAAAAAAATGGGCAATGCACTCCACTGATCACGCTCACCCTTACTAAAGAAAAGGCATGTTGAAGCTTGTTTATAGTTTGCTACAATATGTTTAGAAGAATTGCTATGTCACAGCAAACCAGACTACATTTCCCATCTTGCACTGTGGCCTACAAACATGGCCACCATGGACTACACTTCCCAGACACACGGTCACCTTCTCCAAACCATTAGTCAGACACCTGTTCCCAATCACACTCACAATCACACCACACTTTAAAAGGGACTGCTCATTCACAATGTGTTTGCAAAGTAATATGCGCAGTTGCCATTGTCCCTGTCATTTACCAAGCAGTTAACTTGTTACTTGTATTTACTCATGGTTTTTGAACTTGTTTCTGGTTACTCGTCTTTGGTTTTTGCCTCACCTCGTATGTTGATCGTCTGTCCCCTGCCTGTTATTTCGACCATGCCTCTGTCTTACGATTTGAATTTATCTGCATTTATCTCTCTTCAATAAAATTCTTAACTGCGATTGCATCCATCCTAAACCTCATTTCGTGACAAGAATGGGTCAAAACCACACCTGAATTCTGTTGCAAATTAATCTCTTCATACAGGAAGAGTCTCAGAAGAATAGATAAGGTGGTTTAGCTTTTGGTAGGTAGAATAGGTCTCGCATCCCTCTACACTTGATCCAGCTGGTTGCCTATGACACTTGATGGTAAGTTGTCATTGTAATATCGATAACTTTGTTTGTGAAAACCTTGTCTTGTGCGCCAAAAGGTGCCTGCCACTCCACTTCAATCTTTTTAAGCTATTACGAACTCCTTCGAACATCTGATTGTGATGATTGTGTGATTCCATGCCCCGATCTAAGCACAGACACTCCTTTCTGCTTACTGTTGTATCCTTGCTGATGAGTAGTCAACATTTGATCCATCAGATAAGGTACTCAACTATGTCAGCAGTTTTCAGTACTATCTCTTCCAAGCCTATGGTGCAGCTTATAGAAAGTTGGAAAAATCCCAGTGTCAAATGCAGAAATTGTTTAACTTCAAGGCCTAGGCTTGCAGTTTTAAAATTTGTAATCCATTATTAGTTTTGTTGTCTGTGGCTATTAGTGCTTTTCTATCCAAGATTTCTGGCCCCTACATTATGGTCAAGTGTCTGCCAAAACTTAACTTTTTAAAACCCTATTTGATCCCTGTGACACAACACCAGCAGGTAAAGATGTCAGCTTTGTCCTCCTGGTTAGGTGATCTGTTTCTGAAAATCCATTGGTCTCCTTAATTTCTAATTTGCTGTGCCTAGATCTGAACAGACTGAAGGATTGGGGGATGCCTTTAAATCCAAAATGCTTGCTGAACCAGCTGGCATCTGGCTGCTTGTTCCATCATTTATTTTCCCTTTATTTTCCTTGATGTTCCTAACTGCACAGCAGTCCGTGAGCATGACATTGATGTAGGCTTAGCTCAGGCAATTAAACAATAATCATACCCATGTTAATCCCAAGAAAAGGGACCTGTTTAAAGAGAGGTGGAATATCTGATGGCTCATACTCTGCCTGGGCCTAGTTTTAGTGCATGGAGCTATTCCTGTCTCCTTGTTAATTCATTTGATGGCTCATATAGATTTGGCACAGACTATAGGAAGCTTAACTTGCTCTCCAAACAGAATTGTTACCCAATACCATGATTGTGTAGACAGTGTCAGATCTGCTATATATGTAAGAATGTTTGAGTTGCTCAAAGTTATTGGCAAGTGCTGTTAAGAAAAAGAACTGTCTGCCTTCATCACCTCTAAACATTTTCTACAGTATAAAGTGCTGCCCTTTGGAGTCCTTAATGCTCCTGCCATGCCCCAGTGCTTTGTAAATCAGATATTGTCTGGATTACCTTGTTGTGACCTACCTGGATGATGTTGTCCTTTTATAGCTCTTCTTGGTCAGAACATCTTGTTCAGATTGGACAACTGTTTATACATCAAACTGAAGCAAATCTCACTGTGAATCCTGCAAAATGTGAGTTTAGAAAAGCCACAGTAACATATCTAGGCAAAGTTGTAGGGCAGTGCTAGGTGTGGTCCACTGAAGGCAAGGTAGGATTCATCCATTGGTTTCCAGTATTGACCAGCCACTGAGAACTCCACTAGTTCTTGAATAATTGCCTTCTACAGGGAGTGTTGCCACATTTTGGCCACCATGGTCTCACCACTCACTAATCCACTGCTCCTACTGTGGTATAAATGGACCACAAACCACTCATGTTCATTAACTGTATGAAAAACCTCAACCAGCAGATTATGAGTTAGTATGTAATCCTGCAATGCTTATACCTCAAAGCTCACAACATCAAGGGCACATTTCAAAGTGGTGGCTGAAGCTCAGTCCAGAGCATAAAGACATAATTATTGTGTGTGCCTGAGTGTGCACTCATGTGGGTGTGTATCTCTTCTTTTATTTCTCTCTCTTTATTTCCTGTTCCCATAGCCCAGGATGCAAGAAAAAAAAATACTGGAGGGATTCTTTAAAACTGCCGGAAGTCTGTATCTGTCATTTTTTACAAAAGTAATTTAAGTAAGTAATTTTTATTTTTATAGAACCTTTCTACAACAGATGCCACAACATGCTTAACATCCACAATATAAAAACAAGGAGTCCACAGATCTTAAATCCAAAGGGAGAGCTTTCCATAATTTGGGAGCAACAACCACAAAGGCACAGTTACCTTTAGTCTTTAGACTAGAGCGAGGAACAGCTAACAAGACCTGTTCTGAAGATCTCAGATACCTGTTGGAGTTATAAGGTTACAACAACTCTTTTATATAACGAGGAGCTTGACCATGCAATGCTTTAAACACCATCACAAATTTAACTTGAAGCCAATGTAAAGAAATTAAGATTGGTGTCACACTGAGGTCTCTTTGATGGCTTAGTTAAAAGTTTGGCAGCAGCATTTTGAACCACTTGTAATCATTTCAAGGATGCATTATGAAGAATAGTAAAAAGAGAACTGCAATAATCAAGGTGGGAAGAAATAAATGCATGTATAATCATCTCCATCCCTACTGTGTTTACAATTGGCCTTAGGTTAGCAATATTTCTCAACTGATAAAAACAAGTACGCACAAGAGAATTCACATGCTGATCAAGAATCAAGCTCTGTGCCATATAAACACCTAAATTGTGAATGGAAGGCTTAACAAAATGAGATAATAGAGTTTCCATAACCTTTAGATGAAGATCAGCAAGAGCAGAAATAAGAATCTGTTTTTACAGTTTTTACAGCAGCAAGTAGTTTTCAGCCATCCAATCTTTTATAGAGTTTATGCAATCTAGAAGAATAGACAATTTAGTAATTTCATGTTGCTTAAAAGAAATATATAGTTGAATATAATTTGCATAACAGTGATAAAAGACACCCTGAAATATTCTTATTAATTTCCTTAAAGGCAACTAATTGTGTATAATGCAAAAAGCAATGGGGCGAAAACATAACCCCGGGGGACACTACAGGACACAGATGCTGTTGATAAGACATAATTTTGAACTCTGAAAAAGCCCTTTCTGATGAGTAGGATGAGAACCACTTTAAGGTATTCAGATATACCAACACCTTTTCTAAGCCTTTCAACTAATATATAGTGATCGGCAGTGTCAAAAGCAGCTGTAAGATCTAAAAGAATCAGTACAGAACATTTACCTGCATTAACAAATCAGTTGAAAAGAGAGCAGTTTCAGTAGCGTGCAATCGACAGAAACCAGGCTGAAATATTTGAAACACATTACATACATCCAAAATAGCTGTAAGTTAATTAGCAACCACTTTTTCCAAAACCTTAGCCATAAATGGTAAATTGGAAGTAGGCCTATAATTTTGGGGCAAAGATGGATCAAGATTTTTTTTTTAAAGATGAACAACAACTTGTCTGAAATAAATTGGAACATAACCAAATATCAGTGAATTATTAATTATAGAAAGCACGCAGGGACCAATAGTGTCAGTTACATTTTTGAACAGAGCAATGGGTACCACATCAAGAGAACTGGAGGACATTTTAGAACTAACTGGTTTGATAAGATCTAATGTTATCTCAGAAAAGTTCTTCAGGATTATTGGCCTGAAGATACAAGATATTTGAAGGGAATTATAAATTGGATAATTTATTCCATAAATTGTAAAAGTATTTAATTCTGGCATCCTTAACCATGCTATTTAAATCCATTAAGAGTTCTTTTAAATGCCGATAGTAGATTTCCACAAATGATCATTTTTACGACAAATCAGTTTAAAAGAACAAATATAATCATTCATCCAGGGCTGGAATTGATCAAAAGAGTTGCTCTAGGCAATACTCATTAAAAGATTGCACTTGAACATCGACATTTATATGTGACATAATAATGGTAGTATTTTCAAAAGCAGCAGCAATTTTTTCTGCCAAATGGTTAATTAGGATGCAAGAATTAATTACCCAACTACCACATGTTGAGTTTAGATTAAAGGGCAGGTCAAATAAGCTATAATTATCATCTGAGATACAAAGGTCCTCAAACAAAATAGAACTGATATGTAAATCAAAACTAGAGTATGCCCTTTTATATGAGTGTGTTCAGTAACATGTTGAGTAAGATTAAACAATTCAGAGACATTCATAAAGTTAGATGTAAATTCATCAGAGAAATCATCAATATGAATATTAAAATATTCAAGAATCACAACACTAGAGAATATAAGAATACATGACTAAAAACATTTAAAAACTGACTGTTTGGGCTAGGTGGATGGTAAATTAAAATACAATAAAAGGGATTAGTACGTCCAAATTGAAACATTTGCACTTCAAAAGAGGAGAAAGACCCAACATTTACCATCTGACAAAAGAAATATCTTCTAAACACAGCAGCAAGTACTCCACCACCGCCTGAGGTTCTACGCAGGCTAATAAAAGTGTAATCCGTTGGACATAATTCTAAAAACAGACCATTTTCTATATAGCCAGGTTTCAGTCAAAAACAAAAAGTCAAAAATCCTTGGTTTGAATAATATTGTTCAACACAAGTTTTGTTAGTTATTGAACGAGCCTTTACCAGTGCCATCTTGAGAGGTATAGTAACGACTTCGGCAGGGATTTTGCAAGGAAGCATATGGAGTTCATGGGGACTCAGTACGCCGTACGTGAAAACTCTATTTGCCGGTGGGAAAACGATCTCCACATGCATATCGTGGAAAACAGGACAGAGACAGGACAATCTAATATTACCAGCCATATAAGAGGGAGAATCAATCTACGGATAAGCAGGATACACCAGGGCTAAACTGTTCTGTAGCGATCAACGCCATAGTCGACAACTCCTCGCTTCCAGAAAAGCCTCAACTAAATTCTTCCCATTTTCCCTCACTTCCTCCGATGTCTGCTGGAACTTCTGTGTTGAAAACCACCACCAGAATCGCCATCTAACTACGTTGATGTGGATAGTAATGATTGTGGAATATCATCCCATGGAGGTAGAGCACTATGCTCTACCATAGATGATCTTATGTATAAAAGAGTTTGGCGATCATACACGTGATCAGCAAGACCATCACTAAGAAGCAGCAAAAAAAATCAGGCACACAGGACAGGTAACACAAAAAGAGGTAGGCAGCTAGTGGCAGTGACAGAGCCAAACACAGGTTCCATCTTGCACTATACTTGCAGGGGTAGGGGAATGTTAAAAGACGGTTCTCTCTCTCTCTCTCTGTCTCTCTCTCTCTCTCTCTCTCTCTCTCTCTCTCTCTCTCTCTCTCGCGCGCGCGCGCTCTCATGCTGTCTCTCTGATGCAATGGCCACCAAGTTTTCTCTTCACGCTCACTAGATACCCTTTTCCCTTCCTTTTCAATAAATATAATTATCAGTTAATCAAGCATTATTTATTTATTTATTTAACACTAGAGATCCTTTATACCCTCACTGTGGAACTCCATACAAGAATGCAAGAGAATGAATATGTAGTGTATCACAATACATTCCATTTCATTAAGGAACAATATAATATTGTATTGCTTTGTCATTTACACAATGGCTGATAAGCATGTCCTACTTCAATATTTTGAATAATAGGTCACTGCTGTTTATTACTGGTGGGACAATGCCTAATTGCCATATTCACAGATTCGTGGATATGTCCACTCCAACACCAGTGTATGAAATGAGAATCAGCGTGCATTAGATAGAAAGAGAGATCCTTTCTTTTTCTGCCATCTAATCTCTGTGCTAATAACCTATTCTGATAAACAATCAAGCAAATCCAAAACACAGGCACACACATATAAATACTCATACACACAAATCCCATTAGTAGATGCTAAATGAGTGGGTGAATTTGCAAGGCTGGTACAATGGGCTGCTCTTAAGTTGAGCTTGAATTAGATCTCTTTGTCATAGCTGCAGAATGGGGGAAAACACTCAAAATATTGAAAAGAGTGAGAGATTCTGAGAGACCAACAATTTAGTCATCTCGAGGGCTAGACTGTCAGCAGCTTCCCGATTTGGACAAACAAAAATGGATATATTGGGAAAATTGAGATGTTTTCAACAGTTCACTGCAAAGAATAAGCAAGTGCAAAATGCAGGCAGAGAAGGAAGTAAGATATAAACAATATGAATGAGCTGGATTTTAAGGAGAAATAACAGAGATAAAAACATGGCAGTAAAGACTGTACTGTACTGTTCGTGAATTTCCAGATAAGTCACTTATGCATGCTTTATGATTTAGAAACTGATCATAAAAAAGTACTTCAAACATCAAACAAAATCTGCCTACACATATTGGTCTTCACATTGCTGTACCATCCCTCACAACATAGCTTAAACTTCGTTTATTCTAAGATCTCTTAAGCATCAAAATTTATATGATAGACACCTGAAGTTTGCTTGGTAATTTACCAGTGTATACATAAAGTGGGTCAGAGGTTCACATGGTACCTAACTACAAACATGGGGGCAGGTCTGGGGAGAGAGATGGAGACAATATTGTCACAATATTGATAAATCGTAAGGTTAAATATTTAGACAAATCCAAGAGGAAACCTGATCTGAAAGTGGTCAAAAACTTTACAATGGGGAAACAGTAACATCTAAGTCAAGAATTTTTAGGGGTAAAAAGTTTTATTTAAAAAATAATAGACAAAGACAATCAATTTAAAGACAAACAATACCATTCCTACAGCTTTTAACTATAGGATAAAACTCTGGAAAAAAAACTTGGTCTTGTTTGTTATGTATAAATCTATAGATCTATTTGAACCCCGAGAACAATATCTAATCACATATTTTGTAAGGTATTCATAAGTTCAAATTTATTGTATCTACTAGACCTGGTGACTCTGACTTTGGTCCCTTCAATGGAATTGCTTTAGGTGGAGTGTTATCTTTTGATGTAGCCTTAGCTCCCATGTTCTCAGTCCATGCTTCAGTGGCTTGAATTGGCATTTGTTGAAAGTGGTGTCAATTTCTCCAACACCACCCCTCCCCCCTCCTAGGATGTTCAATTGGTGGTCAATTACCCAGTACTCTCACTCGTAACTAATGCAGGACCTCGCCATCATTTTTCCCCATCCAATTTGACCAGAAACTCATATGCTTATTGCTGTGTTCTCTTTTGGGCATTTTGGATTGAGAATTTCTCAGCATTTGCAAAGTGTTGCAGATTTTCCATACAATCAGTAGTTCTGTTAGACTGATGCTGCAGCAAGTAGAATAAGAGCACAGGAATTGGATTGCCATGTTTAAGTATGTGCATTGCTATTTCAATTACTAGCTATACGGGTACATTTTCATGCGGGTTATGCTCAGTTATCTCAAAATTTGGCTTAGGATTTTTCATGACCTGCTCTGTATTCATTGAGGGTAAGAGCAAAATTTCTAATTAACTTGAGTTATAGTAAGATATTACAAGATAATAATTCCTTTTGCATTAATAGATGTCTGTAGCAAACTGTTGCTTTGAACTGTCAATGTGGTCTGGACTGTAGTGGTTCTTTTTGCTATGATAATTTGTTCTCTAGGTAGAACTTGCATGTCTCCACCATATGGTTTATATCTACTGATATTCCCATCAACTATACAGCCTGTTAGACACTTTGCCCAAATTTTGATGCCTGTTGTGAATACATACAATGACTTCCATCCTCATTGTTTTGGGTACAGAAATACAGCATCTCACAAAAGTGAGTACACCCCTCACATTTTTGTAAATTTTTGATTATATTCTTTCATGTGACAACACTGAAGAAATGACACTTTGCTACAATGTGAAGTAGTGAGTGTACAGCTTGTGTAAAAGTTTAAATTTGCTGTCCCCTCAAAATAACTCAACACACAGCCATTAATGTTTAAACCGCTGGCAACAAAAGTGAGTACACCCCTAAGTGAAAATATCCAAATTTGGCCCAAAGTGTCAATATTTTGTGTGGCCACCATTACTTTCCAGCACTGCCTTAACCATCTTGGGCATGGAGTTCAACAAGGCTTCACAGGTTGCCACTGGAGTCCTCTTCCACTCCTCCATGATGACATCACAGAGCTGTTGGATGTTAGAGGCCTTGTACTCCTCCAGCTTCCATTTGAGGATGCCCCACAGATGCTCAATAGGATTTAGGTCTGAAGACATGCTTGGCCAGTCCATCACCTTCTTTAACAAGGCAGTGGTCATCTTGGAGGTGTGTTTTGGGTCGTTATCATGCTGGAATACATGCTGGGATCATGCTGTGCTTCAGTATGTCACAGTACATGTTGGCATTCATGTTTCCCTCAATGAACTGTAGCTCCCCAGTGCCGGCAGCACTCATGCAGCCCCAGACCATGACACGCCCACCACCATGCTTGACTGT
>JAOUWY010000027.1:5471505-5483997 GCA_025728095.1 Prietella phreatophila
CACACACACACACACACACACACACACACACACACACACACACACACACACACACACACACACACACAGGTTTATCCAAAAAATATATCTTTGTTAAAAATACAACATATTACTGATTATCAGTTACCGGAAATGTTTAGCTGAAATTTTTGTCTCACAATCACACCAGATACTGAAAGCAAAGCTTCAAACATATTTGATACTCACAGATATCAAGTTCAAGTGGGATTTTATTGTCATTCCTCTGTATACAATGGAACAAAATGATGTTTGTTCAGGCCCATGGTGCAACACAATAGTACGCAAGACTACATAAAGTGCAATACACAACAGTGTGAGATGAATGCAAAATAATAAATACACAGAACAAAACAATAAACACAGAACATGGGCTGTAAATTGTAAGCTATTGTGTAATGTATAAGCACAAGTATAGCCACAATATTGGCAGAAAAAAATATAAATTCTGTAATATAAAGTGACTGACACAGCTATGCAAAGTGCATTGTGCCGTGGTATGAGCTGTACTGAGTTAGATGTTTGACTAGCCCAGGTGAGTGCTTGGAGGCAGCAGGGTGTCGAGTATTCTGACTGCCTTAGGGAAGAAACTGTTCGGAAGAAACTGTTGAGTCTGCTGGTAGTGGCACGGATGTTCCTGTATCTTCTGCCAGATGGCAGGAGGAGGAAAAGTCCATGTGCGGGGTGAGCAGGGTTGTTCGCAATACTGGTGGCTTTGCGGATGCAGCGGTTGTTGAAAGAGGTGTCGATAGTGGAGAGAGAGCCTCGGTTGATCTTTTCAGCTGTTCTCACAATTCGCTGTAGCGTCTTGCGATCGGAGGCTGTACAGTTCCCATACGACATGGTCGGACGGGGAACTGCACAGCCTCCAATTACAAGACGCTACAATGAATTGTGAGGACAGCTGAAAACATCATCGGAGTCTCTCTACCCACCATCAACTTGGAATATGTAATATGCAATCATCTACTTTTAGGACTTGTGTGAAAATCTGATCACATTTATACAGAAATATAGAAAATTCTAAAGGGTTCACAAACTTTCAAGTACCACTGGGATGTTCTTTGTAGATTTATGCGCTGCCTTCAGTACCATAGTCCCTGAGCTCCTACAAGAGAAATTAGTCACTTTGCAACTATCTGGCTCCATCTGTACATGTATTACAAACTTCAGTTCTGACAGGAAGCAGTTTGTGACAATCGGTCAGAATATGTCTGAACCCCAGTCACTCAGCACTGGAGCACCACAAGGTTGTGTACTTTCATCAGTCTTATATTCGTACTATACAATGACTATTTCAGTGATCACTTTCCAGTGATGCAGGACGTATATCTTATGGCAGTTGGCAAAGTTCCATCTACCTCAGGCTATACTGGTGCAATTCTATACTGCTCTTATAGAAAGCTTCCTTATGACTGCCATCACTATCGGTTTGGCGCAGCCTCCTTCAGAGAAATGAGGACGTTGCAACGCATTATCAAGACCGCTGAGAAAATCATCGGCTGCAGTCCATCATCACTTGAAGACCTCTACAACATCGCCAGGATGAAGAAGCGAGCAGAAAAAATCACAAGTGACATCTAGCACTCTGCTAATGACCTATTCCATAAAATAGCACTAGGAAAACAATTCCACTCCCTAATAACAAAAACTGCACGTGTTGAAACAGCTTCACTGGGAGTTTCTGTTGATCTGTATTAATTTTACAAGTTAAATATTATTATTTAAAATATTATTAATAAATACTATTTATGCGATTTATACTAAATACTATTTATTATTATTCGTTAACTCTATTATCTATTAATATTGTCATTACAATATGTACACCAATCACTCATAACATTAAAACCACTGACGGGTGAAGTGAATAACATTGATTATCCTGTTACAATGGCACCTGTCAAGGAATATATTGAATGGAATAAATTAAGCAGCGAGTGAACAGTCAGTTGTTGAAGTTCTTTGATAAGGGCCAAATTGTGTTGGCTAGACTACTGGAGCAGAACATCTCCAAAAGGTTTTGTGGGGTGTTTCTTGTAGGTGGTTACTGCCTACCAAAAGTGGCCAAAGGAAAGACAACTGGTAAATCGAAGACAGGGTCATGACCACCCAAGGCTCATTAATGAACCTGGGGAGCGAAGGCTAGCCTGTCTGGTCTGATCCCACAGAAGAGCTACTGTAGCACAAATTGTTGAAAAAGTTCACGTTGATTATGATAGAAAGGTGTCAGAACAAACCGTGTATCGCAGCTTGCTGTGTATGGGCCTGCATAACTGTAGACTTTTCAGAGTACCCATGCTGACCCCTGTCCACTGCCGAAAGTGCCCAAAAGGGCATGTGAGAATCAAAACTGGACCACGGAGTAATGGACAGAGGTGGCCTTGTCTAAGGAATCACATTTTCTTTTACATCATGTGGTGCATGTGTGTCACTTAATTGGAGAAGAAATGGCACCAAGGTGCAGTATTGGAACAAGGCAAGCTGGTGGAGGAAATGTGATACTCTGGGTAATGTTCTGCTGAGAAATCTGCTTGGGTCTTGGCATTCATGTAGATGTTACTTTCACACATACCACCTACCTAATACACCCCTTCATGCCAACAGTATCCCCTAATGGTAGTTGCCTATTTAAGCAAGATAATGTGCCCTGCCACACTTAAAAAATTGCTAAAGAATAGTTTAAGGTACATGACAAAAAGTTCAAGGTGGCCTCCAAATTCCCCATATCTCAATCTGACCAAGCATAGGTAGGATGTGCTGGACAAACAAGTCCAATCATGGAGGCCCCGCCTCGCATCTTACAGGACTGAAAGGATTTGCTGCGAATGTCTTCATGCCAGATACCTCAGCACACCTTTAGAGGTCCTGTGAAGTCCATGCATTAACAGGTCACAGCTGTCTTGGCAGCACAAGGGGGACTTATACAACATCAGGGAGGTGGTTTTAATGTTATGACTGAACAGTGTATAATTGTTGTCTTAAAGCTGCAAGACTGAATGTTTTGCAAAAATGGATTTCTGGAATGTATGGGGTACTGGGCGGTATGATGAGCTGCTTCCCTGTCATTTCTGACATTCTGATGTGGTTAACCTGGTATTTCTAATTTCTAATTCATGATTTAGTGTCTCCTCTCTCACTGTGGAACCAGGAGCTTGAGCTGGATTAATCTTCTCTCTACTAATATTCGGTTGTAACAAATGTCAAGGCTTAAGTTCATTAGCGTGTCTAAAGATAAATTCTTTGATACTATCCTTTCTGAGGTCTGATTCATGTCACCCATTTCCGGAAACTAACTCCCTGTTAAACCAGATGCCAGTAGGCCAAGCTAAAACATGTTTCAGTATCTTGATATTTTCTGACATTGACTATCACAAGAAAAAATTATTTACTGTATATTATAAAAATCATTGTACCAGAAATCCCAGACATTTATAAGGGTTTACCTGTTGAGCTGAGCAATACTAGGGCAGCTGCGAGACACCATTGTGCAGGAGTAAATGGAGTAAAGTACAGGAGTAAATGGTAGTTGTTTGAGTTGAGTACCGCTAATGTGGCATGAATAGCAGTTAATTACTGTTGTTGCTCTCCAACAACACAGCAGATGGAAGCATGAAGTGCTCAAAAATCTCCTGGTACATGCTGCATTGACACTCGACTTCAAAAAACACAGTGGACCAAAACCAACAGATGACATGTCACCCAAATCATCACTGACTGTGGAAACTTCACACTGCAGTTCAAGCAACTTGGATTCTGTGTCTCTCCACTCTTCCTCCAGACTCTGGGACCTTGATTTCCAAATGAAATGTATAATTTACTTTAATCTTCCCCATGATTGTGGTTGTGTGTACTGAACCAGACTGAGAGATTAAATTCTAAGGGAACCTTTGCAGGTATTTTGAGTTAATTGAGTTTTTGAGTTAAGCTGATTAGAGTTCTTCTCCAGTCAACAATACACAATCTTTACACCTGCCTGGTCAAGTGCTCAAGGGATGTGCTGATCAATCTGAAGATGTCCTAACTGACTATCTTCAATATCTCCCTGAACCAGCAAGTTGTCCCTGTGTGCTTCAAGATGACTACCAGCTTCCATATGCTAAATAAATCATATATGTCCCACCTCAATGAATACTGAACTGTAGCACTCCAGATAAATCATTACAAATTTCTATGAAAAGCTAGTAATGAAATCCATAAAGAGCTTCCCACCATATCCTCTGCCATCACATATCACTGACCAAACTGGATGAAAAAAGTGCAATTATGTGAATATTCTGTTTACAGACTTTAGTTCAGTTTTAGTTTAGTTTTTATTCACACAATCATCACAGTATAGAAGTATAGGAAAGCTGAGCATGCTCAGTTTCAAAACCTACGCTGAACTGGATCATTGAACTTTTGACCAAGAGACCCCAGTCCATCGGGTTTGGCAGCATCACCTCCAGCATCACTACACTGAACTCCTGTCCTACCCAGAGCTACACCATGTGGTCAAACGTATGTTGACACCTGACCAATCACACCCACATGTGCTTGTGGAACATACCATTCCAGATGTAGCATAGTTGTATCACTTGGACATGTCACAAAGCTGGGCTTTATGGAGGAATGATGAGAAGAAAACAATTGTTGAAAAGAAACCATATAAAATATAATTTGGACACTCAGAAAACATGAATAATTATTATCTGTGTTTTAACTTCCAACAGGTCAGGGATCCTAAGCATACAATCTCACAGAACATGTATTTACTGATGCATACTCAGCTCCATTCTGGGTATGATGCTATAACTTAAGATCATTCAGAACCACTTGGACCTGTCAGGTTATATGGGGATGGCTGATTTTGCTTTATTTCATTTGAACAGAGACTTCTATTTGGATTCTTGCACCCCAATCCCTGCTATCCCTACTGCTGAAAAACACTGCAACAGGATAATGCATGTGATGCTTAGTGTGCAGGCCAATATTGTTTCTAACACATGCCTTTTACTAAGGAGTAGGTTTTTTGTCTGGATGGCTTCAGTTATTGGTCCTTCTAGACCTTCCGGTTCTTGTTCTCCTCTCTCACAAATGTCATTTTCCTTTCTTTTCTCAGTTTGGCTGGGTGGCCAGGTCTACAAATAATCTTGGTAGTTTCACTCAAAGGGCCTGAAAACTTGTACATCGCAGGCTTTTAAAAACAATAAAATAAATAAAAATTGTAGAGCAATCTGTTTGCCTTTTTTGCAAATGAGAAATTATTCATTAAATTAAGGTTTTAAAGGTGAAATACTTTGAGTTTACTGTACAGTGTGTATGAGCATGTGTATGTTCACACAGTCAGTGTTCATGGTGATATGTACTGTATAGGCGCACACACTAGGTATGACCATGTTTATACCTTGACACCAGGCTGACACTTAACTCTTCTGTCATTTCTGACACCGCTTGACCAGTTTGACAGATGGGCTGCCCAGATGAGCCTTCCTATCTAATGTGATTTATGGAAAGAGCTAGTGCATGGCTAACTGCTACAAATCACAATATTGCAAGTAAATGTAAAACTAAATGAGAACTGTCATTGTTGAAAGAAATTACCCAGATGGTGGGGAGTAATTACACTAATAGGACTAGGATGCTGGCCAAGGACACTGATTAGGTTTTCTGCAAGGTGCTAGAGGGAAGAGTGAGGACTAGGCGAGCTCAAAACTGAACAGTGGTCCTAGAATGAGTGTCTATTGCTGATGGAGATGATCTACTACTAATTACTTCATTAGCATCTAAATATCAAAGCCAGGTACTGCATTTAAGGTTGGTGTTCCTTAAACCATTACCATGCACGTAGTGAAATACTTGTTAATAGATGTGTTAATATACTCGTTAATACTTGAAAATAATGTTAATTCTTACTAATTGGATCACAATCATCAGAATTTATTTTTTATTTTTTTAGATTTAACCTTTAGATTAGGAATTATGGACATCTACCAGCTTGATTTGCCCATTTAAGGTAGCAGGAGATGCACCTATTGAGCACAATAGACCATCCATCCATCCGTCCATTTTCCATACTGCTTGTCCTTCACAGAGTCATGGGGGAACCTGGAGCCTATCCCAGGAAACTCAATTTTATGAATATTGAATGTAAACTTTAACAAATACATAAATATGAAATTATAAGAATTTGTTTTAAGTATTTAGTCACCCACTCACACAAGACAGAATGAGCACATGACTATCCTCTTCTATTAAAAAGAAAAAACAAACAAGCAAAATCGAACAAGATAAAATGTATTGCATATTCTACACACATAGTTGGAAACTTTATACTGTCTTCATGGAGAATACCTTGCTCATAGTGTGTGAAATGAGGGAGATAGCATCAAGTTCAACGTGACAATAGCAGCTAGATTAGCTGCCTTGCATAACGAGAATGAGACTTAAAGACTGCTATAAAATACACACCCTATAAATAAATAGCAGATGTTACTTTTCACATCATTTTATCTTGCTGAATTCTTCTTGAACATTTGTGCTTGCTGATTACAGCCAGAGGGATTCAATAACTGAGGCTTACTAAACAGGTAATCATGCTAGTTATTATCAATCAGATTCCACTCTAATCACAATTATCTTCTTTTCTTTAATACTGCAACAGATGTGAGCATATTCACTAAACACATAAGGTCTTTAGAGTCTATGAGCAACCTTAGAGATTGAGTTTAAGACAAATTAAAATTTTTTAACTCATTTTATCTGTACAGTTTGAGTAAAGGATCACATTCTTTACATATTAGATAAACTGTAGTAACATAAAAGAAGTATGAATATTGCACTAATGCCAAACCCAGGTTGCAAACAGAAACCTGCCATCTTATCTTGAAAACTGCAGTGTGATGTTAAGAATATTTCTGGTAGGTTCATTTGATAAGTGCTACAAGGACTTGTTAAGTCATAAAATGCAACTTACTCCATAGTGTTGTGGGATTATCTTTTTCTTTAAAAAATAATCCCAATACTGCCTGTTTCTTAGTTGCCTGTTATCTCAGCTGCTGGTTCTTCACACGTGACATGTTGAAAACCTCAACAGGCTTATCCCCACAGATTAACCTGGTATCTGGCCAAGGCTCTTCAAATATGCGTGTATGTATGAAAGGACCACAGAGTTCTTGGATCCTATTTTACATCAGTATCCTAAGTGACTTCATATTCCTTCTTTCTGTGTATGTTTTTTGCATTACTTTCAAGGTTTTTATCTCATATTTACAGATAGTACAGTATATATCACAGCCCAGGATAGTACCCATCCCTACAAAGAGAGGTCACTGTTCTCAGAATTGCAATTAATTTGTTCATATTCTGTTCACTTGCTGACTTTTTAAAGCACGTGGTTATTGCAAAGTCTTGCCAATACATCCCTGAGAATTAACCATGCCGATTATTAATGCCTGACTGCGTGGTTTTCCTGTCTTTTTAACTTTGGATTTTGATTGTGTTTTAATAAATGTACATAGATCTTCATCCCAAGTCTGGTTCATCACACATTATGTTAATGTACTAGCTCTAGTACTAAATATAAATTAAAGGGGCTAGCGTTTAAAGGGGCCAAGCACCAAAGGTGCAGCAAGCGCAATGCGGAGCTTGAAGAACATGAAGAGAAATAGAATGTACATGAATGAATAAAAGATAGGTTCACAAACACAGCTGAGAATAAGATTGAACAGGGAATGAACAGAACAGAGGAATTTATTCGCATGACAAGCGGTTGAAAGGTTACCACAATGCTGAGCCACAAAAGAAAGGAAGCGAAAGCCACAAACCTTTAAGAATGTACACTATGCAGAAATCAAAACCAAGACCTTTAGAAGTAATGCTTGTCATGTATCACTTTGCGCCAGACATGTAATGCCACCAAAAAAAAAAAAACAAATTTTGGACAATGTTTTCAAAAGTTATGTTTTTACAGAAAACCTTATATCTCTAGAACACTTGGTGGTGCTGTGTTCAAATTGATCAGGTACCTAGATGACATGCCATGAATGATCCCTACCAAGATTGGGGAAAATATGTCAAATATTGTAAAAGATATTTCAATATATGACAAATTTCAAAATGGTGGACAGCCAGTCCGATCTTGGCAAAATTGGTATGACCGGAATCGCAGTGTCCACTGAATCTGTAGACACCAAGATCATCACCATTTGGTAATTTCTGACAAAGTATTAAAAAGTTATAAGCAAAAAACATAAATGTTTCATATCTCATGGACTGTAGGTATCATTGCTCTCAAATTTGGCATGGACCCCCAGATCAGGCTGCGGATGAAGCCTACCAAGTTAAAATTTATCAAAGTATGGCCAAGATACAGCTGATCCTGTAAAGTATGACCAAGATACAGATCCAATTTTGGTTCACCGCTTAATTTGCAACATCATGACTTTTGAAAAAATATGAATAACAACATTCTGTTCAGTCATTTCGGTGTGGCTCTGTCCATTGTTCATCTCAGCCAATTTTGTTAAAAATCTGACAAAATTTGAACAAAGAGTAGCGAAAAAACTGAATACTGTACATTTCAAAATGGTGACTACTGTAATGAATGGAGTCTTTATGTAAGATATGGATTGTGATCAACATGAGGAGAGCAATCGGCTTAACTAAATTTGTTTTCTCTAGGGCAAAGTCTTCAACAATTATAACAATTTGAATAGTAAATTATTGAACTAATGGTGTCACTATACAGTTGGTCATAGAGAGCTCATAACTGTTAGAGATACTAGTCACCATGATAAACTATGAGTGTGCAAAATTTATGAATTTTCCAATATATGGTTCATAGGGCTGCCATAGACTCCCAAGAAGAACTGGAAGAAGAAGAAGAAGAAGAAGAAGAAGAGGAAGAAGAAGAAGAAGAATAGGAACACTAATGGATATCATAGGTCCCCACAAACCTTCAGTGCTTGGAACCTAATAACTATTTGAAAGCAGAGTACATGTACATGTTAATGCAGAGTGGGTTATAAACCTTTGTGTAAAACTTACCACAACTCCACTATCTGTGATCGACTCTCGGTAGGTGAAGTTGCATACTGCCCAGGCCAGATAGTAAGTGGACATACGAGGTGTCCTGTAAAAGTGATTGGAAATCCAGCCATCCTCATCCAGGCTCGATTCCTCAGTGGGCATGTTAGAGAGAGACTGGTAGGCGGCATCATGCCTCAGTCTCACAATGAAGGTGGCTTTGTAGATTGGCTCATCAAAACATGGGAAAGCCTTCCTCGCATGAGTTGGTGAGAACTGGGTCACAGCGAGATACCTGTAGTGGCGAGAAAGTGGCGAGAAAGTAAGAGAAAAGGGTTGTTTAAAAAAAAGAATGGAGAAAGGAGAGGGTGAGACAAAGAGTGGAATTTATGAGAAGAAATTAAGAGACATGGACAAAGAAAATGAATTCAGAGAGATAAGAAGAGAAGAATCAGGACAAGTGAGCACACATAAAAAGAGTGATGAGGCAAAATAGGAAAAAAGTCTCAAAAGTAGACCCTGAATATATGTGAAAAGTTTTTAAGTGAACAATCATAACTGAAAAGGTAATTTCACCTTGTCCCAGCTCTTGTAAAACTTTAACTATGACTTTTAAAAGTTCAAATGATGGTGGAAGATTTCCTGATGACAGCTTCAATTGATGTACACTTAGACGTTCTTGCACCAAATCAAAATAATTTTCTTCTTTTAAGGCCCGCAATAAGAATACTGCATAGAGGAGAAAGAAAATAGCATAGCCTAAAAGAAGTGTTTCTATGGACACATTTTAATTTATGCACATAATGTGCAACTTATATGCTTAAATGTGTTAAATGTTTATGCTCAGAAAAATATTCATATAAATATATGATTTCATAAAATACCCCTTTAGCCATCCACCATTACCTGGATAAGGTTGAGAGTGGCTGCAGATTTTTTTCCCCGATTTTCTCCCTAATTTATTCATGGCCAATTCCCACCCATCAGGCAGCAGGCACGTGAAGTCAGCCAACCGCATCTTTTCAAACTGCTGCTCATACAACATTAGGGGGTGGGGTAGTACACTCATTCACAACGACACTAGCCAATCAAGGGTGTTTGCCACCTCTCCCTCCCTTAGAGCACGGCCAATTTTGCTCTCTTGGGCTCCTCCCCACAGATGGCTATGGCATCATCAAGATTTGAATTCGCGATCCCTATATTGTGCACAGCTCCTGAAGAATGTCAAATAGAGAGTTAAAATCAAGAGAACGTGTGGGCTGAGAAGAACTGTAACCTCCAAAGTTTCACGTTTTACAATTAGTCCTGCCTTGCAATCGCTTTACCTGCGTTAGAAACTGTCAGAGAGAAGATTCCAGATCAATTACCTCTCTTTTGTTGCAATGTTAGGAATAAAAAAATTGGCATCCTGAACTCCTGACAAAAAACTGCCTATATCATAGCTAAACAAATTAAACATGTTTGGAAATAATCTAGTTCTATATAATTAGTTATCATTTTTGTGTGCTTTTTGGGGCAGATTCTAAAATATTTTTATGATATTATTTCAGTCTTTTAGATATTTCCACAAATGGGGAAATTGTATAAAGGCAATCTCAGTGAGTAGCTGGGGATAATTCTTCACCCAGTTGTACCAGCTCAGCAGCTGACAGCTTGATGGAGATTCCCATTAGGGCTCTCCAAAGTAAAAGTTAAGAGCTATTCTTATCCAGATTTCCCCACCCAGATTTGGATCATCTTCTTCCTGGAAGAGTGTCACTGACCAAACCAAACCAAGGAATGCTAAGCAGATGTGAAAATTGGAGGCTCTACAGAGTGACTGAGGTTTCATTTGGTCAGCCAGTGAAATTTGTTTTGTTTTATGTGCCTGATTCAAAACTGACAGAAGTAGCTGCATGGGTCTTCTGATTTACATATTGTTGCAGAATATTTTATTATTCTTACTATTATAAATAGAATTGAAATGTCTGAGGAACATAATGTTGTTAAAACTACAAAAGTCAATAAAGAAAAGATGCCCAAAGAGTCAGTCACCTTGTTAGCAAAGACCAGTCTAGAAAAAAAAGTCAGTCCTTTCAGATTCTTATACTTATACATGTGCAGATATAGGGCACCTCTGTCTCTGTCCCATGCCTAAAAGCAACAACCAAACCTCACAGCTTATATGAAGCATTTGATACAAATAAATAATTGAATAAAGAGAATACAGAGACTCTGGTATTCTATGTATTTTATGGTTCATTGTGGATTAGCTGCATGGATGTATCTGTAAAACTAGAGTACCTACACATGAGCTCCCTATTCCATTATATTTAGGTGCCTTTTGGAAAAACCTGTCCTTCTGACACGTTCATCCATATTATATATCTCTCATATGTTTTATACTTTGTCTTAGACCCCAAATTAGATGAATATTTGCAAACCATACAAGTTCAATTAGGTACACTTCAGAAAAATGAGTTGTTAAGCCACAGGACAAATACTACATTGTGTGTAGAGGCCATTATGCTTTGCCCTGTGTGTTCCACATACAGTATGTAGAAAGAAGCAAGCCATTTCTCCGGGCTGACGATTGCAGTTACCATAGAAACAGCTGTAAATCAGGTTGCTGTTGCTTTGTTCCACGTGTTATTTGTTCCACTTGTTTTTTATTTTTTCTTATTATTATTTTTTTACACATTTTTATTAGATCTTTACAGTAGCAAATCCATGTTTGAAACGTCATATTACCAATCCATTTCAGCTTTATAGGTCTCGCCCAATTTGAACAGATAAGACAATGCACAGATTTTTATTATAATAACTTTGCAAATGGCCAGCATTGCCAGGTACTATTCCTGTGATGGCAGATACTTAAGTACAACAACAGCAACAAATTATTAAATTATTTAGCATATTTCATAGATACGGTTAAAGTAGTTACTGAAGATGAATGAATGATTGAATAAATGAATAGCTAGTTTTGCTGTAGATTAAAGGAAGAGGCAAGCAGGCAACAGTACTTATAAAACTAGTTCTCCAGATTTATTAGCAAAGTGTGTTTTGGCTGTGTAGTAAAAAAACCTCATATTTAGCCAAACAGATTGAGATGATTACTAGCCTACTTAATTAGTGTGGATGAACTCAGTTGGTGGCTGTAGATTTTGGATGCAGGACTTCATTGGCATTGATGTGAGAGTCACCATGTTTTTGGCCAGAATGCCAAAAGTAATCTGGGATTTCAGAGTAGCTACTAGGAGCTAGCCTGTGTCAAATCATTTGCCAACATCCTCTTGTGAAACAGAATGTGCCTGGGGCTTCCCACAGCCCAGACCCCCTGTGTTAAACTGGGGTTATTCAAACCCTAACTTTATAGATGGTTTTTGTTCTACATTGCATCCTAGGCAGTGTGTTGTGTGTGTGTGTGTGTGTGTGTGTGTGTGTGTGTTTGTGTGTGTGTGTGTGTGTGTGTGTGTGTGTGTGTGTGTG
>JAOUWY010000027.1:5568011-5582907 GCA_025728095.1 Prietella phreatophila
ATAGACTGATCATTTCTTTGTTAGTGGGCAAACGTACAAAATCAGTAGGGGATCAAATACTTTTTTCCCCCACTGTATATACTTCTCTAAACTTAATTCTCTACATTTTCCTGTCTAAACGCTGAAGACTAAACTACACTTCGTTTGAGCAGCGTGCCGCATTCTACTGACTGGCCCAGAACTATGTCCGCATGTGGAGTGCTTATAAAGAGGTGCGACCAGGTGTGGTATGATTACGCTGATTACCTGTACGAGAGGGCTGGATTATTTAAACCCATGCATGTGGCCACGGATTTACTTGAAAGAGCACCCACAGTGTTACATTTGTACACATCATGGTGTACTAAGTTACTGATTTACAACATATGGTGTTATACTTTGGCTTTGAGAATATTAAGAGCCACTTTGTGGATAGGGGAACTGAAGAATTATGCATGTGGCAGAGCTAATATTTACTTTGTTTTGTTGGATGTTATGTTCTACAGGCTTCTACAGTGTTTAATACTACAAATAGGTAATTGAGCCAAAACCATTGTATGTATTTTTTAAGCTGTCTTATGTTAACATGGTGGTATTATTAAATAGAATTTATTTCTTAGAGATGTTCTTAGATTATCACTATTTTTAATGAAGTGTTTTGTAGGAATCCTGCATCATTTTGTCCCAGGGAACACAATATCAAATGCTAACTGTATTCATTAGCAGGTCAGTGCAGTGGGTAGCATTGCCACCACATAGCTCCAGTGACCTTGATTCAATCCTAAGTTATGTGGAGTTTCACATGTTCTCTCCATGTGGGTTTTCCCAGTGTTACCTCAAATCACCTGGTGTACCATTCAGTGTGTATTCCCACCTTATCTTTAGTATTTAAATAATGTTTCTGGTTAACCTGAACCACTAATGACACGTCAAATAGTATTTACTTGTGTGTATGCGTGTGTGTTTATCACCATTAAAGGTCTGAATCATTTCAACCATACATACAAGTAGTCATTAAATGAATTCTAGTGCTAACCATGTTATAATTCACAATTGAATTGAACAGTTTGAACTTTTTGAAGCTGCAGATTGCAAATATGCAAGGTACACTTTTACATTTGTATACTCATCAAGCAGATTCGATGAATGCATCATTATATGTATATGCTCATTCTAGGTCACTCAGATAATCAGCAATCTTCTGGTCATCCCAGAAACGAGACAGGAGTCTGTTCTCATGTTCTATGGCGCTAAGATTAGATATTCTCTACTCTAAGAGACTAAAGATGGACTTTACAATATAATTTACTTAATGAACAATATTGTTTAGCCTCCAGTGTCATATGAAAGTCTGAAGTATAACAGATGGAAGTGATTTAAATAGTTTCAAGCCTTTACTCATATCTTTGATAAACATCTGTAAACTGGATAAATAACTTTATAAGACAGAGCTGAATTTGTGGATAAACTACAGGTGCATCTCAAAAAATTTTAATATCGTGGAAAGTTGTTTTTTTCTGTAATTTATTTCAAAAAGTGGACCTTTCATATATTCTAGATTCATTACATATAAAGTTAAACATTTCAATACTTTTTGTTTTGATCTTGATGATTATGGCTTACAGCTCATGGAAATAAGAAATACAGTATCTCAAAATATTAGAACAAAGAATTTATAATACAGAAATGTCAACCTTCTAAAATTATGTTAATTTATGCACTCAATACTTCAGGGCTCCTTTTGCAGGAATTACTGCTTCAATGCAGTGCGACATGCCAATCAGCCTGTGGCACTGCTGAGGTGTTATGGATGCCCAGGTTGCTTTGATATCGGCCTTCAGTTCGTCTGTGTTGTTGGGTCTGGTGTCTCTCATAGATTCTCTGTGGAGTTCAGGTCAGGTGAGTTGACTGGCCAATCAAGCACAGTAATACCATGGTCAGCAAACCAGATACTACTAGCTTTGGCACTGTGTGCAGGTGCCAAGTCCTGCTGCAAAAGGAAATCGGCATCTCTGTAAAGCTCATCAGCAAATGGAAGCATGAAGTGCTATAAAATCTCCTGGTAGACATTGCATTGGCTCTGAACTTGAGAAAACACAGTGGACCAACACCAGCAGATGACATGGCACCCAAATCATCACTGACTGTAGAAACTTCACACTGGACTTCAAGCAACTTAGATTCTGTTCCTCTCCACTCTTCTTCCACACTCTGGGACCTTGATTTCCAAATGAAATGAAAATGTAATTTCATCTTCCCTATGATTGTGGTTGTGTACTAAACCAGACAGAGATTAAAGGCTGATTAGAATTCTTCTCAGGTTGACATTCTTTATAATAAATTCTTTTTTCTAACATTTTGAGATGCTGGATGTTTGATTTACATAAGCTGTAAGCCATGTAAATCATTATGATTAAAACAAAAAAAGGTTTGAAATATTTCACTTTATGTGTAATGAATCTAGAATATATGAAAGTTCCACTTTTTGAATTAAATTACGGGAAAAAAACAAAAACTTTCTGTACTTGGAGGCAAGAACTATTAACTTTGTCCAAAAACATGACTGAATAGCATCATGCATTCCAACACAGTCCCTGAAAAAATAAACATAACAACTAAATTCATCATTGTCACAGTGTATATTTGCATAAATTGAGTTAGATAGAAGATAAAATAGTATTATTTTGCCTCTGTGTGTCAGGATCAGCAGATAAAGTTTTGAATTACAATATAAAATGAAAACACTCTGTCTGCTAGATAAATGTTTAATTTTATACATGCGTCATATCTTTAATTAAGACTTTCACACAGCACATAGACATATCCTTCCTGGGCATCCTGTCTTTACCTCTGCTACATCTATACAATGATGTATTTCAGTAATAATACACTTAGGACCATGGAAATTATGTATTATCTCCGAACTATTTTAACAAATACAGAAATAAAGATATAACCTTACATCCAGTATATATGGTTGATTAGATGGTCCTAATGTTACTCAGAACAGGACATTTCATATTATTTTTTAATAAATATGCAATTAAAGCCGTGAAGTGAAGTCACCTTCAAGCCAATAATATTCCATAATTTGCTCATTAAGCCAAGCGCAATAAAAACTAGAGACTGTAACATTCTTTGTTCTATTACTTTTTTCTTTTGTTCCATCTTATAAGTCTTCTGTCCAGTGGACTCCATAGGGTTACATCTGGATGCAGTTTACTGGCCTCCACCAGCAGCATCAAACATCTTCTTCCTTCCTTCCATACCAGACATGGCCTCCACATTCTTACGCCAGTCGCCTACCTCTGAAGTCAGGACCTGATGAAAAAAAAAGGACAAAATTGTAGACTGGTCTTTTTAGAATGCCCTTGGAAAAAACATTCTAATCATCAGCCATAATATAACATTTTGTGTTGTTTCAATAAAAAAGTATTTTTGCAGAATTATCTCAGAGCTACAGCACTATCCACAGAACCAAAGTGTTATATTAAATAGCAATTGTGGGCTTATGAAAGTACTGTTGCTTTAAATACTGTAAGACAGTATATTTTGACTAACAAAAATACCCTTTCTATTTTGTACATTATTTATAAAGTTTATTTCTAGAGCCCTGCATACCTTCTCTTGTTTGATATCCTCCTTCTTGACAGACTTGAGGTTGGCTCGCAAGTCCATGGAGCCCTTGTGCTTGGAGCCCAGCAGAGCTCGCATCATCTCATCAGCAGAAACGCGTACCTTTCTAAGAGCTGGCCTCTTAAACTTACCTCCCAGATCCTCAACTTTCAGCTTCAATTCACGAATCTAGGATAATATGTAGATTTGAAGATAAAATATGCTGTTATACCACAATCCCTGAGAACTTTCCCTTGTAGTGATGACACACAGTATCTATTCAGGGTGGGGGACAGTCCAGCAATACTCACATCATTATTATGCTTCATCACTTTAGCATCATAGTCGTACCGCTCTTCATCCACAATGTCAATCTTTGCGTAGAGCTCTTTGCACAGATTCTGAAAGAAATGAGCAAGTTATTTTGAGCCAGCATATTATAGACTGCACCACTATAGCATTTTCCTCTTTCTACATGCACCCTATATTAGAGACCCAGTTGAGTTGTAAAAGCTAATGCAATTTTTTTTATTAGTCGCTGACAGAGAGTTTACTATCTGGGGATCAAAACAGAAGGATGCAGATGTAACTGTAGTTCTTAGAATGAGTGGAGGACCACCAATTTGGTTTCTTTAAAAAGTAGTAGAGTATGCTCATATTCCCTTAGCTCATGTCCTTGCCATGTACTAATAGCAATGTGATTGTAACCCTATATGGGTAGCTTATAAAAAGTCCCCACTGTGATACACTCATCCTCTAACATTAGGACCAATGCACTGTTCTCATTGCTACCATCTGGTAGACAGTATCACAGCATCAGAACCCACACCAACAGATTGAGAAACAGCTTGTTCCCTCAGACCATCAGGTTACTAAACTGTTAATAACCCCATACCCAAGGACCTGAACACTTATTCGCTGGACTCAAATGCATATTCACTTGACTCAAATACATATCACACTTTCACTGATATATATTTTATTTATCATTACTAAAATAATCACTCCATGCACACTTACCAAAACCAGTACATACCACATATCACTGCAGGTCTTGTATACCATGTATGCAGTATCACTTGTATCTGTCTGTATTGTATATTGTGTAATGCGTGCTGTGTACAGTGCTATATGTTATTGTACATTTGTATATTCTACTTTTTTTTACTGTACATTGTTATGTATGTGCATTGTATTCTGTAATTGTATAGTCTGCTGTAATCCTGAATTTTATATTGTATATCCCGTATGCTTTATTGTTTTATGTATGGTGTGCACTCTGTTACCATGTTGAGTGTACTTACTGTGTTGCATGTACAACTCCAATGCCAGGAAGTTGCGTCTAAGCTTTTCACACTTCATTTCACTGTGAAATGTTGTAGTGACAATAAAATTGAGTTGACTTACTCTGGTCTTTTTCATCAACTTAAGTGAACCAGCGGCCAAGCAGTCCTCCATTGAGTTGTAGAACCACATTTACATTTGTAATCTTCCATTTTTGCTTTCATTCTGAATCACCAAGGCATTGTTATTTCTTTGAAGATAAGAACCATTCAAGGAGATTATATTGTACTCGGCTCAAGGATAAGAACCACTCAACGTGATGATACTCTTCTTTCTTGTGGATAAGAATGGATTAACATCCTAAAACTTTACTCTACTGATGATGAGTACCACATGCTTTACATGCTTAAATATATATTTAACCTGCAAGCCTAGATGGCCTGGGTGCAGTCCAGGAAAGGCAGGAATGCAGCAAGTGTGTGCCAGCCACAGCCTCCATCCAGAAGAGCACATTGAAGTGGAGCAGAATGACCAGAATCACTGCTCTTTCAAGCAAGAGCTGCTTGCACCTGAGTGGGCCATGATGGGGAAAAAAGTTCCAGGAATATCAGTGATCCGTTTTCATACTTCTGGTGTGGAATGGGTAAAGATGTACAGGTATGGGTTACCATGTTTCCCCAGTGTGCAGTAAAACTGAACCAGAGATAAGAGATGGTTACTATTATATGACATCTTACCTTTTGAAATTGTAAGGATTTTTTTGACCTTTTTTCCAATTATGCCTTAGCGGTGCGGTCTGGAGTCATCTTTTCGAGGTGTTTGGCTGCCATTCTGACTGACCATGTTCTGAGGTGTTTGATTAGTTCTGCCAAAGGATGGGCACAACTGCATACCACCCCAGGGAATCTGAGCCTGTGAAAGATTCAGTTAGATCCTTCTGAACCTCTTAGGAACCCTCACCATTGAGGAAAGTTGCCTGCTCTCCTCCAGGCATACAACAACACCACATTGACAGGCCTGACCTCACAGTGTTTGGGCTTCATGCTAGATTTCCAGTCAACTGAATCCACAAGATGGTTCCCAGTACCAAGCCCTACACCCTCAACTGTTGGGTGCAAGACCACCACCTGCTGGTGCAGGTATAAGAGTCAGCGAAGCAGCACACCATTAAGCCTAGTTCACACTACATGATTTTAAGCCTGATTTGCAAGTCGCAAAGCTCGCAGACAAAAACCGTTTAATCAGAGGGAAATCAGCAAGTAATCTGCGCTCACCAATTGACAGTCGATCATTATGTGTGTACTACTCAATGCCAAGACTCACCGAGGCTTTGGCGGCGACAAACAGATTTTTGGCATGCTATATATCTGGAGCTGTTGGGCGACTCCACATTCTGTGGTGTGAAAAAACACATTGCAGTGATGAGCTACAGCCAATGAGAGAGCATGGCATAGGGCGAGGTCACTGTGAGGAAGGAAAACCCACAAAACCTATGGCAGAAGCATAAAGTGGAGAAACTGTACAAATATTTTTTACTCACTTCGACCTGTCTACAGCATACACAATCCCTGCTGCCCACATGTGCTAATCCATTCTTTCACCCACTTTCTTTGTTTTTTTCTTTTGGGGGTTTCTTCAGCACAATCATCATGGAAACAGCTTGAACAAATAATCGCGCACAAATCATCATGCAAACAGCACAAATCATCACTCACTAATCATCACACAAACAGCTTGCACAAATCATCACGCAAATAGCTGCCGCCTGTCCAACGTCTATTTTCAAATAGACTCCTGTTTTGCACATGGTTTTCACATCATATATCCGTCATATGTAACTTCTTTGCTGTTTTCATGACAAAACGTAGTTTGGACACCAGATAGGGTCATCAGGTGACAGAGTTGTTGTCAGATCATACAGTGTGTGACCTCCTGTCACCAAGCAATTACATAGTGTAAACACGACAACGACTTCATGACTCCTGATTACAAGACAGCACAGGCAATCTGCCGATGTTGAAAGTCATGTAGTGATAACTTAGCCTTACACAACAAGGCTATGACTGGTGCCAATAAGATTCGTGGGTCCATGCACCAACTCCTTCTATTTTAGCAAGTGCTGCTCCAGCACTGCTGTAGGACTGAGGGGTTAACACCACACTAGCAGCCTGATCCTTTCATGGTGGTATCACAGTTTTGATAAACTGTGTATCTGATCTTCCCTGAAGGTAAGGACAGGCCTACATGCACAGCACATGAAAATAACTTGCTGTAAAATTAAATTTCCCCATATTTCAAGCTAAGTATTCCTCAAGGAACTTATGGTTGCCAAAAAAGTTAATATACTTGTCTGAGTAGTGTGTGCATATCTGCTGACAATTTTGGGGGCATTTATAGACCAAGGTTAACATGAAAATGACTACCAGCAGATGATGCCACTGCAAGGCTTGTTTCACAGAGTTATTCAAGCACATGCTACTATAGATGAAGGTATGTGTGAATGTCGATTAAAATGTTGTGTTAGTGAGACTCACCACCTGTATGGAATTTTGACCTCTACAAAGAATATTGTTTAAACTCTTAAACTCTTCAGAAGTCAATGCCAACTATTATAAGAAACTCACGATGGACATAGGACTTTTTATAGGCTAACCACATGGGATCATGGTCAAGGTTGAGAATTATGCTATTGGTACTTGGTAAGGAAATGGGCAAACAGGAATACTACACTACGTCCAAAGGAAAACGCCTTGGTGGTCCACAATGAAAGGAAGTAGAACTACTGTATTCTCTTTTTTTCTTTTCTTAATAGAATTTCTTTGTATCTGAGTATACTTGCAAATCTTCCAGTTTGAGCCCTGATAGTTGTAGAGGAACCATTTTTTCATCCAGGTAGCGAGATTTCTCTTCATCCCTGTCTTGTTTCTCCTTCTCCAACTCTTCCATGGCTCTGTTGAGGAGCAGCATCTAAATGGACAGACATGTCAGATTTGGGACAACCGTTTTTTTCATTCAGATAGAATTCTGATGCCTTTTAAATAAATGTATTGTATAGCCAATAATATGAGATAGAGAAAGATTGTGTTACAATTTTGTCATAGCAACTGTAAAGCTTTTGGTTTCTAATCTAAAGATTTAATCTAAAGATTAAACTTTAGATAATCATACTAATAGCTACCAGTTAAATACTGTAGATGTTCTGGTGAAAATGTTTCTGTGACATATTAACCAAGGTTGCACTTCTCCCTGTCTGTCAGCTATTTTGTGCATGTACCCACAGTACATACAAAGGCTGGTTATAAATTAACAGGAAGCAAAGAACTAACTTGATGAGGAGATCAAGATTTATGTAAGAGTATTCATATGAACAATATAATTCAAGTATAATAATACAGAAGACTTGAAAACAGATGCATGACTTTATACTTCTGCTTCTAAAGTAATTATTTTTGCTATGTAGATTCTGTATAATGCACTATATGGCCAAAAGTATGTGAACACCTGAACATCACAACAACATGAGTTTGTTGAAAATACCATTCCAGAAGCATGGACATTAATATGAAACTCTACTGGCAATGTTTGTCTATGGAGATTGCATGGCTACAGACCCCTCTGAAAGTGTTAGAACAGCAGAATCGAAATCTATCCATATGTGTTAAACAACTTAGATCATGGCACCTGAAAAAGACAGAAGCCAGTGGTGTACTAATAATCAGACAAGGAACACATCAGCCAAGGGAAACATCAGAAGTTGATGACAGAAACATTGTGTAAGCTGTGAAGAAAAGCCCAAAATCAATAGTTAATAGTGTGGAGGAAGAAAGCATTTGCTCATGATCCAAAACATACATGCTCATCTGTGAGACATGGTGGGGGTAGTGTCATGGCTCAATCTTGCATGTCAGCTTCTGGAACAGGCTCATTCATCATTATTGATTATGTAACCCAAGATGTTGGCAGAAGAATGAATTCAGAAGTGTACAGAAACAATCCATTTCTCACCAAATTTGCAGACAAATCCCTCTAATATAATTAAAAGGAACTGCACCATGCAGAACGACAATAGCCCAAAACACACTGCCAATGCCTCAAAGGACTTCATCAGGGGGAAAAAGAGGAAGGTATTAGACTAGCCACGTCAATCACCAGACCTCAACCCAGTTGAGCATGAATTTCACCTCCTGAAGAGGAGACTGAAGGGAGAAACCTGGCAAAACAAACAACAACTGCATGAAGCTGTAGTACAAGCCTGGAAAAACATCTCCCATCCATATCCCATATTTCTCAGTTATTAAAGATAGGTTATATTGAGTGATGCCAGACACTTAAGCAAAAAACAACCAAGTTGTTGGTCCCAAAAAGCTATTGGGAGCTTCTGTTCCATGTAGCTCATTCCATGGCTGGGCATTTGGGCCATGACAAAATACTAAAACATCTGATGGCCCATGTCTTTTGGCTGGCCAGTCACGTGATCTTCGCCGGTGGTGTTTGGCATTTTGCGAATGTCAGCTGGTGAATCTGCTGACCACCACAAAAGCGCCATTTCGAGGTCCCCTTCGAAAGAATTGACCTTGTTGAGCCATTAGAAAGTTGACAATATTGCATTCTGTTAGTCCTGGTGGATTATGCAATGCGATATCTTGAGGCAGTGCCAGTTCCATGTTATCTGCCAAGTTAGACAAAAAAGATCCTGACTGACCAGGGCACTACGTTCACATCACAGACACTTTGTGAACTTATTACTTTGTGATCTTACAAATTATTGGGTAATTAAATCAATTTTCACCAGTGTTCATCACCCATAGAGGGAAGGACTGGTCAAATGGTTTAATCAAATGCTTAAAAATATTATTTGAAAGTTCGTCCACAATCATTCGTGTAATTGTGATAAGTGGCTCTGGCGATGGTGGATCCCAAAAGGGAGGAGCTGGGACCAGATATGAATCTAAAAAGTGAGGCTCAATTCAACCCGGTCCCCTGTGGAGACCACTTCTCACTCATAGCAAACCCAAAGACCTGTGCAGTTGGGCAGGTGGAAGTATGATATCTGTCACCAGCCCACTTACTGACCTCACCAAAAAGGGGGCAGCAGATCCAGTCCAGGTAAAAGCAGTTTTGTTTCTGGGTGCGCTGTTTACATTTACCTGATTTTTTATCTCTCATTTGTTCTGCAGACTGATGCATAAAAAAGACGGATGGATCTGGAGGTGCATGGAGAGCTGAGCATATGTTTGTAATTTACAAATAATGTACTGTAGATACTGGTAACCTCTGGAATCAGAATGTAACTGCTTGGGTGAAGCAAAAGCGTAAAAGCATTTGACTAAAGTTAGCAAAAACTGCTACCATAACATATAATGGTCTTAATGTAAGTGTTGCCTAATTTAAATAATATAAGCATTCAATTTTACCTTGGCTTCTTTAAAGAACACTTACGTTAAAAAAAAAGTTCTTCTTGTTATGATCCTAGCTGTGCTTAAAAAAATTATTCCAACACAATTAGAATTGAAAATATGTAAGCAATTGTGCGAATTATGTACCTGGAAATAAAAATCACTTTTAAGCTCTTATTAACTGTGAGTATTCCGACACTTGGTAGTATGTGTTTCCTCCATCAGATTTAAAAGAATTTAAGCATTAAAGCTGCAATTTTACTGTTAATGGACTTTCTGACTCATTTGCTTTCATCCATATAAGAAACAAATATATGGCAGTTTGTATCTAAATGTCCTGAAACATTGACACTAACCTTGAGAGAGAGTTTCCGAGATGCAGAAATCTTGCATTTTGGCTGTGAAGATAAAAAAGCACATTGAACAAGCTCAAACTCACATTATTTAGGTTAAAATTAAAGGCTATTTGGCAGTGTGGCATCATGCCTACTGGTATTCAATAGAACAGCACACTTGCCACTTGCTTGTTTGATGTTGCTTAAATAGTGCTACAAAAATGGAACTAATTGCCATCATCATATGAATCAGTTATCACATCGATCACTGCAAATTTGGTTTCATTTAACAATATGGCTTCCACATTCATTATTCTGCAGCTTATAAAACAGCACTTGGTCCAGCACACCTCTTTATTTTGCATTCAATATTCAAAATATCATGCTCCAACAATTGATAAAGCCACTAGACACACGATTATGAAATTGTAATGTGTGTTTGCTGTTTTGCTATTTTGAATGGTCAAATTAATAAAATAATTCCAATGTTTGTGTCAATGTGCTCTCCTGTCCAAAAATCTGTAGGTGAAGTTGATTAGCTATTTAAGCACTCATATGCTATGCTTACAGCTCACTTTAAATAAGCGTAGTTCACAATTTTATCAAGCAATGAGTCCAACTAAGATGCTGTCTTCTCCGAGGTCCTTTGCGCACAAAAAAGATACTTTTGATGGATTTTATAGGTATCCTATGAATAAATTAACACTTTTACATTTAGTGGGGTTTTGTGTAAAACATAAATTTCAGTATGACATATAGTTGTTATATCACACCATCAGACATCATGCAAGAAAAATGAGCTGGGATCCAAGCTCGGAATCATGTATAACTGATATATGCCTCTGTTTGCTGCAATCATCATCCCCTTGTGTACACAAATCTTGTGTAAATTTTGTAGTATTCCAATGCCAAAATCACATCATGTAACTTTCAGTGGTTTTAATGTTATGGCTGATTCATCAATCAGCCATAACATTAAAACCACTGCAAACATTTGATCATTATTGAAACAGTGCCTATTGATGAAGTTGATATACTTGAACAAAACTACAAGGAAATTCCATCCATCTATCCATCTTCTAGCTAGTATTGCCCCCTTTAGGAATAACTTCTTGCAGGTGTTTTGTAAAATTCTCCACCGGGCTTGATGGATTTTTTTTTTCACTATTCTATGCAATTTTCTTTCAGTTGCAAGATGTTTGAGGGTTTTCTTGCATATACTGCCCATTTCAAATCCCACACAACATTTCAATGTGATTCAAACCAGGGCTTTGACTAGACCATTCCTTAACTCTCCATTTCTTCTTTTTGAACCATTGCTTGATGCATTTGCTGGAGTTCTTAGGATCATTGTTCTGTTAAAAGGTCCACTTTCATTTCAACTTTAACTTTTGCACAGATGGCCTCACATTAACTTCAAGCAGTCTTTGATATGATGCAACCATAAAATTTCCGCCACCATGCTTCACAGCTGGTTTGAGGTCCTTGTCCTGAAAAGTTGTCTTTGGTCTGTGCCAAACATGTCTGCTGTTACTGTGGCCAAACAACTCTATCTTTGATTTGTCTGTCCAGAGCACATTATTCCAAATGGCCTGGTCTTTCCCTATATACTCATTGGCAAACTGAAAAACAAAGGATTTTTCCCCTGACACACACTTCCCATGCAGGTCAAATTTGTGCAATCTCTTTCTGGTTGTAGAAGCATGGACTTATACACCAACAAATGACTTACTAGCAGATCCTGTTGTAAAATTTTGGGATTGTTGGAGACTTCTTTCAGACATCAGACAGTCTGCTCTTGCGCTGAATTTGCTGAGATAGGCAGTCCTGATCAAATTGGTAGTCGTTTTAGACATCTACACCATTTCTAGATGATTTTGCTTACAGTGGAATGATGTGTTTCAGATAATATGGAAATCTTTTTAAGTCCCTTGTCAGACTCATATGCATCCACAACCTTTTTTCTGAAGGCCTTACAGAACTTTTTAGATCTTGGCATGATGACACCACACACCTGAATAAAAAAGGGAACCACAGACACTAGCTATGAGGGGGTATAAATAAGTCAGGTTTCCCCTGCACTCCCTAAGCAGGGTCTAATCACTGGGACCCAATCTTCAACACCTGATTCTAATTTATGGATTTTAAGATGTGATAAATGAAGGGGTGTGCTTACCTTTTCCATGTAACTGATCTGCTTTTTGTTTATTTAAATTGTGTAAATTACTACAAAATGACGATTTTATGTGTCATGAGTGTATGAACTTTATAATAGGTACTATTTCAGAGACGATCAAATGTTTGCTATCCAAATATGTCAAAAAAGCCAACAATTTCCATGGGATATATTTATTTTTTCACATGAATGTATATTAGGATTTAATTTTGAAAGGAATTAACAGGATAAAATATATCCATACTTCATATCAATCCGCCCATCCATAATCTTAACATTGGTGAGATGATTTCTATAAATACCTTGTCAAAACCTTTTGGGTTTCCTTTTGGACGTGCCTGGAACAGGGTACCCATGACAAAGACAAATTACATAAAAACAGTTTAGGTTTAAGCTTAGTATCACATTTAGAACACTACATAGTAGGTATATGTTTAATGTCAATAAAACCTATTGCACATTAACAAACAAAATACACAATTCATGCAATCATATATGCAATAATGTAAAATATGCTCACCAAGCTGTCATAATCATATGATGAAGTGCATACAGAAGGTGCAAAAAAAAAAAAAAAAAAAAGAATTGAGAAAAGAATTGAAGTGGGTTTTTGTATTAAAACAAGGCATGTCTGAATAACTCATTTAATAACTCAAGTATCTAAGCTGGCATGTCCTGTTCAGGCTACCAACAAGTCTTTTTCCTGAATCATTAAATGATATATTATGTAATTACAAACAAGAAACAATGCCATTTGATGTAATCCAGGCATGCAAAATGAATCAATAGGAAAAACAGGGATACTTACCATGACATGATGACACTTTTTAGCACACAGAAAGGGAGAAATAATTATAACCAATGAAATGTGCTCCACAAATTCAACATTATTTTTTTTTATGAAATTCTGAATGTTAACCTGACTTTAAAGTCAACTTTAAAAGCATTTGTAAAGCGTCTTTAGGTTTGAAGATGCTACACAAGTAAATGCTAATATTATTACTATTATTATTATTATTATTATTGGTTACCTGGGTGCTGTCAAGTAGACGACCACCTGATTTGAGACCAGAACAACGAGCTGCTGAGACAATGGAACCTTTTATGTGCTGTAGCAGATATAGTCAAGTGTTTGTCCTGAGGAATGAGCTGGCAGGCCTTCAGGGATTAAATATCACCCACCGTGAGCCTGGCTAATACAGCCAATACATAAGAATACACCATGAGCAAGCTTTGGTTGGATGTAGGGACGTACAAACAGGTTTGGTTTGACACTATGAACTTTTAGTACAACTATTGAAATGAACTTGATGAAATATGCAGACAATTTTTTACCGTTCCATTCATTATGGCACATGATAATAAGATGCAGTATCCTTTGAAGCTTGAGTAATGAATGAATAGAATTAATCAAATTAATTAATTAATGTAGCCTACATGCCAGTGTAACCTAATTCTAATTTTCCATATTCAGACAAATAGACACTCATTACTACACATATTCTTTTTAAAATGCTTGATTAGTTGGGTTTATAATGACATGCATAATGTTTCCATATCATAAGTGACTTTCAAATTTAAGTATAAATTTAAATTTAACCCTAACCCATATTTCTTTATTCTTTTCATAAACAATTAAAAATTGAGAGTGACCCTTTAGCAGTATAAATAATAAATCCAAATTCATTAATGATAACAGCCACCAAAATTAGACCTGAGAAAGACCTTGTTATTAAAAGAAATTGTTGACCTTAAAGGGCCCTCTGTATTCATCCTGTAAATTATCAGCATATGGGCAAGCCTGCTATCTGTCCGTAGATCATAGTGGTATGCTAAGAATGTCCCATATCCAAGGCTCTACAATCACAACTGGATTAGATCAGTACAGTGATCATCAACTAAATATAACGCAATACAAAGAATAAAATATAGTTTGCATTTACTCCATGGTTTGGCTAAATACCATGTACCTTCTCACCAGAAGAATCTACGGGTCTCACAGAAGAAGGTAATAGAGATGCGATAATCCAACATCAAATGTCACACACACACACACACACACACACACACACACACACACACACACACACACACACACACACACACACACA
>JAOUWY010000027.1:5583007-5594503 GCA_025728095.1 Prietella phreatophila
CACACACACACACACACACACACACACACACACACACACACACACACACACACACACACACACACACACACGGAACACTGTGAGAGTGCCGAGAAATGCATCTGTGTCAAGCTAGATTTCATCCTAGACAGGTGACTCTGCTATATATTCAGAAACATGATGCTAGCACAGCTGTTGGGGCCCATCGCATCGCACACTTTTTTTTTGCCCTTATATTTCTCAGAAAGCCGGTGATACCTCAGCTCCGCTTTCTAACACATTCATTATAGCACACTCTTTATTGAGGTGTGGAATACTCAAGTTAAAGCTAGTTACTGCTGATTTTCTCTATAGGGTATTAAATATTAAGCCAGTACTTGGCTCAATCTACATTCATCCATCCATTCTTCAGACTGATGACAGTTACATTTTGTGCCTCTGTCACTCTGTCCAGCTAGAACAATAAACAAGTGGAACAGTTGCTCTGGCTAGAGATTTATATGTAAGAGAATCCACCCCTGAATATAGGCCTAGCTTAAACTGTTATTTATGCTCATTGTCATGGTTACATTCCAACATGATTACATAGTTGCAGGAGCACTGATTAAAAACTTTTGGACAATTTTGACTGCATCTACGTTAGTGGTGTCCTATTATAAAACAATAACAGACACTGTCTGCCTATGAGAAACAAGTATTTTCCATGGCCATCAAATAAACTAAGTCAACCTTGATAACATGCCATCATCTCTTCTCCCCTATTCTTTGCTGTCCTGCCTTAACAGTAGTCACTGGGTGTTGCACTTGGTCAAAAAAAAAAAATTGCTCCATTGATACAAGGCATAAAAATGCACTACTCATACACTGATAAGGCCATGTGTCAATCAACTGAAGTCTGGGCGTATTTAATAACTGCCATATTTACTAAACAGTATTTCCTAATTTCCTCCACCTAATTTGCATTTTGTTAATAAACAGTTACAATTTTGAAGATGTTGACATTAAACATATAACAAGATCTATAGTCAACTTTGTCTAGGTCAACTTGATAGACTTGTAGTTTGTGACGGTGTTAGATATTTGTATCGCACATGGCAATAAGATCACATATTGGAATATGAATTTATTTGTATAAAACTTAATGATATTTTGGCATAGTTTTTTGGGTAGCAATTACCATTAGCAACTCTCATTAAGCACAGAGAAAACGCTGGTTACTGGCATAATCTTGGTTCTATGAATGGTGGAAAACTGCCAAAAACAGGCAAAAAATGGTGGAAGGAGTCACATCTCGCGCATAAAATTGAGAATCTCGAATTGATTCAGTCACATGAGACTTTAACCGATGGCAGGTCGGAAGCTATATCAGTTTCCACCGATCTCACAGTCGGTTTCCTAGTCATTCTTGCAATCCGAGTGACCAGGATTGCGGTTTTCCACCATTCCTAGAACCATGGTTATGCCAGAAACCAGCATTCTATTTCACTATTCCAGACCACCAAAGACGGTCAGTACATGGTGGAAGACGAATACAGCCAAATCATGAGGAACACAACCTAAGTGTTGTCTGGTAATACAGCGGAGCTAACCAAAGGAATAGTTAATTATCCTCTGGCCCCCACTTGAGACACTGTGGACTCACCGAGAGAGTATGCAACTCGCCAACCCTCCTGGTTGATGTTATGGCCAAAAGGAAAGCATAGTCTTAATAGACAAACTCCTAATACCTGCTTGCTCAATCGGCTCATAGGGTGCTGAAAACAAACATAAACTGTCTAACACCACCCACAAATCCCACTGGGTATACACTACCTGCACTGGTTGCTTAAGATGTATAGCTCCCTTAAGAAAAGTCCCCACTAGCCTATTTGCACCAATCAACACAGGATCCCAATGGTCTGACAGAGTTTCCGCAAACACCTTAAGAGTGGCTGGGAAACAGCCAGTGTCCAATACTGCAGGAATTCCAACACTACACTGATAGGGCAGTCAGCTGGGTTAAGAGTTTAATCTGTACACCATGAACAAACAGTTTCCATTTACTTCCATTTACGTCCTCTTAACCCCAGAGGCCAGATGCATCGATTCAATCGATCTGGGGAAGGATGCCACAGCGCTCTGTTCATCTGTGACAGCAGATCCTTCTGAGCTAACAGTGGCTGAGTTGGACCAGTTGTGAGAGTTGATAGAAGGCTGAACCTAGGCATCACTGGCCAACAGGGGGCCACTAGAATGAGCGTGTGATGCTTCTCCTGTACATGCTTCAGAATGGACCAGAGGAGTGTAATAGGGGGAAAGGCATAGAGGAGGTCTGGCCATTTGTGGGACAGGGAGTCCTGGCCCAGCGAACCCTGTTCCTCCTGCATTGAGAACCACACCGGGCAGTGTGCCATTGCCTTGCTGGCAAAAAGGTCCATGGCTGCTGTTCCATAAGTCCTCCAGATTATCTAGACAACCTCCCTGTGCAGACACCCCTGGATTGGGCCCAGCATGGAAGAGAGAATCTGCCAGTGTTGCAGTGGCTAGGAATATGTTTTGCTCTGACTGACAGGAAGTGTTTTCTTGCCCACCACAGAAGCATATCAACCAGAGACAGGGTAGGGACCTTGTACCACCCTGGTGATTGATTAAAAACACCACTGTGGTGTTGTTCATCCTCATCAGAATGTTTCTTCCTGAGAGTTCCTGCCTGAAATGTCTCAGGGTGAAAGTAGTACCTGCAACTCCAGAAGGTTGATGTGAGATGCATTTAGCTGTGGGGTACAACTGCCCTGTATGTCTCAGTGTTGCCAAAGTCCTCCCCAACCGCTGAGGGAAGTGTCCAAGGTTACCACCTTCCTGTGTGCTAGGGGTGGCCCTACAGGTATGCCTCTTTGTAGGAACTTCTACCTCATCCAGAGTCTCAGGAAGGTGGTGCAGCTGGTTGAGACTCAAACTAGAGTGCGTTGATTGGGAACCATTACAACGGTCTGGCTATCAACCAGCATTGGAATGGGTGAAGATGTAAAAGTCCTAGTTAAGGGACTGATAAGACCACTGTGAGAAGGCTCGCCTGCCCTAGGAAGCAGATAAAAAGCAGCTTCCAATGAACCTGGAACCTTGTTAAGGTCTTCGCCAAGGCCTGCCTTGAGTCCAAATGCATACTCGGGAAGCACACTGACTTGTGTGGTGTGAGACAGCTCTTCTGTAGGTTTATCATCAGACCCAAGGTGGTGACATGATGTAACAGATGCTTTGTTGTTGGCAGCATGCTGAGGTGATCTTGCACACAACAGCCAATCGCCCAAATACAGGAGAATCAGCATGCCTTCCCGCAGAAGAGGTTCCAGTGCCACCTGAACGCACTGTAAGAAGACCTGGGAATAAAGAGAGACCAAATGGTAGGACTCTGAACTGATATGTCTTGTCCTGAACTGAAGGAACCTTCTGTGGTGCAGGACAATGGGAATATGAAAGTACGTGTCCTTCAATCCACTGAGGTGAACCGAATTCCAGGTTCGACAGCATGTCGGACATTTACCATCTGTAACATGTGGAAAGGAAGATGCTTGTCTCTTATTTAAGCATCTGAGGTCCAGTATGGACCTGAAGCTCCAATCTTTCTCCCGAAAAAGGAAATATTTTGAGTGGAATCCCAGGATTTGTCCTGGGGTCTAAAAACTCTATTGCAGCCTTCTCTAGCAGCTTTCATAACTCCACTGATAGGGCAAGGGCCTGATAAGGATCCTGGACAGCTGTTGGACAAACTTGGATGCTCACTGGGGGTCTGTGACAGAACTGAAGACAATAGCCCATCTCGAGTGTGTCGAGGAACCATTTGGTGTCTGCAATACCACTCCAATGATGTAACTGAGAGGCTGAACAGTGGCCCATCACAGACCCTGAATCTCTAGCGATAGCAGGGAACATTTGCATTATCTCTAGGATGGTGGCCTAAAATGAGAACAGGGTACCTCCCTTGCTGACGAGCCAGGTTGAGCATCCTGCTGAAGAGGAATGTAAGACTGCCCCTGTCTAAGCTGTTGCGAAGTTGAAAGACAAAAAGGCATCTGGTGTGCAACCAGGCCAGGGTAGTTCACACTGCACTCAATATGCTGAGGTCGGGATTCTTCTGCCCATGCTCTGCATTCAAGGGCCTGCTGAGCAGCCAAGAGGCATGGGTTTCCATACAAAAATGACTATGATCACTAAAGAAGAATCGTCAGACTAATTACCATGCTTTCAGGAAGTGTGGCTGGATTAACCACAGTAGCAGAAGCTAGGTATTAGCTAGGTAACTACATAGCTCAGCTGTTAGCAGCCCTGTCCTGCACTTATTTCTAGCTGTTTCACTAGCTAACGCTTACTGAATAGGAATTATATACTTATAAAATAGTTACAATTGTGCAGAATTGCTGACACTATAATGTAATAAGGAAGTAAAAGATACAATATTGTTAAGTAACTAGAGTAGTGTGTGTGTGTGTGTGTGTGTGTGTTTTAGTCGCCATTGTTAGTCATGTTTTGGGGACATTTTGTTTGTCCACAAAAGATTTCAATCTGTTCTGTTAAGTGAGGAGTCGAGTCCTCAAAAGTATCTGTATTTGTGTAGAAGTAAATAAAGAAAACTAGCTATGACTGTTGCACTTCCAGGTCACGCTTGCTGAAGCTGATAGGCAATACAAGCAGGTGATGGAGTCCATTGCTCAGCTGGAGGAGAACGTGAAGACACTGCAAGACTCAATGCTAGAGTTAGACGATGAGCTGTGTGTGACCCAGATAAGGTGTAATGCGATAACAAGAGTAAGTAATTACAGTAATTACTTACCCAAGACATTTAGATTTGTTTTGGTACTAGAACTTTTTGACAAGGGATCTTATTGTAAACTTTTATATGACACTTAACTTGTTTGTCAAACAAAAAGTCACTTAAGTGCTTTTAACTGAAGACAGAGCAAGAGATAGAGTAGCGCTCATCTCCAGCCCTTCTTCCAGATCCATAAAAGATCCCACGTCCATGGGACGGTTATCTGCCTCGGCTGTGCCAGCCCAGATCCGCAAGGCTCTGTAACCCAACTTGCTTCGGCTTCTGAGTTGTGAGCTAAGCTGCTTAATGTAGGCATTACCGTGCACTGCCTCTCGAGAACAACCATTTGTGTAATAATAAGGCTGATGGCACAGAGCACAGGTGCCATGTTTACATCATGCGATGCGCTTAATTGCCATGTCACCTGATCATGGCAGGCCTATAAATAGGCATGATTTTACACAAGCCTCAGATGCCGGTTGCGTGCAACGTCGAAGTTCCCTTTGAAAGGTTACAGTGAAGTTGAAAAATAAAATTGTAAAATAACCAATATTTGTAAAATTACAAAAAAACCACAAAAATCAGGATAATTTAACAACAAAGAAAACCAGACGATCTTCTTTCCTAACTCGGAAGGCCAAGCCCTATACCCAGTGACTTGCACTGTGCAACACAAATGACAAGGCATTTACAGAAACTAAACAATATCCATCAATAAGTCTCGTCAATAAAAAATGTCACTCTTCAAGAAGTGAAGCAAAATTAACAGAAAACATAACAGAAACAAATATGCATCAAGCTGCTGTATCCACTCCATGTCAAGTAAATTCCATATCAAAGATTAGGCAACTGCAGACCAGCAGATGATGAAGTAGGAACCCAGAAGTAAGACACATCGGACTCTTGGACTGGACATAAGACTCATGGAGAAAAAGCACACAGAATAAAGAACACAGCACAGTCGGATCATCTACAGTGAAGTGAAATAAGCACAACCACCAGGAAAATATACAGTGATGGGAAAGTATATTGACCCTTATTTTTAATTTATCCATTTCCAGAGCAGGTCATGATTGCTGTAATGTGTCCAGGTCATGAATGACAAATGGCTGGTGAAAGCACTTCAGGGGTGAAAAAAAACATGAAAGGATAATTACTACTAGCAATAATGTAATAGATGGAGTAGTAAGCAGCAACTGTATAAGCTCAGGATGCACATATCATTCTTACTCTGATGTAACAACATGTTTACTTAGTATTACTTTAGCCATAAAATAATTCATAATAGTTACAAAGTAATATGTTTTAGGAATAAATGAATAATAAGCTTGGAAGGCACATGGTTACGAAAAGTCTGCCATCTTAAATAAAAAAAAATTATTTAAATACAAATTTTAAAAAGGTAAATTAGGTTATTTTTTAATTTATTTTTTTCTGGCAGTAGTGTGACTCCAGGCTCCGTGGTTCAAACCTGAGCTCAAATGAATTAATGAATTAGTTTAATGAATACATACAATCAATTGAAAAAACAAGTACATTGGAAATTTTTTACAAAAAAAACAAAAAAAAACATTTGAACAACAAAATATTTGATCCTCTTTGAAACAGTGCCTAATAATAAAGGTTTAAAATAATAAAATTTACTTTTTGTAGTAATTTTCACAATTGAAATGGGGGGGGGATACAGATTAGTCACATAGTTAAATTAAATTATTACACCTTCAAATCCATAAAATTAGAATGAGGTGTTCATGACTGTGAGTCAGTGATTAGAACCTGCTTAGGGAGTGCAGGTGGAACCTGTCTTATTCATACCCCTCTCATATCTAGTGTCTGGTGATCCCGTTGTTATTGAGGTGTGTGGTGACATCTTGCTAGGATCTAAAGAGTTCTATAAGGCCTTCAGATATGTTGTGGATGTGTGTGAGTCTGGCAAGGGATTTTAAAAGATCTCTAAATTATTTGAAATACATCATTAAACTGTAAGGAAAATCATCTACAAATGGAGCAGATTTCAAATGACTGCCAATTTGTCCAGGACTGGCCTTCCCAGCAAATTCAGCACAAGAGCAGACTGTCTGATGCTAAAAGAAGTCTCCAAGAGACAGATTATCCTCAGCACACTATCAAATGTCTCAAAAATAAGGAAAGGAATGATTTTTAAAATGATTTTGCTACTGACAGTACAGCCCAGAAATCTTCAGTAGTAGTGTAGTGACTCCCAATGTCTATTTCAAGGTCAGTCTTTCTATTGGCCTTTTTCTGACTGCTTTAGCAGGTACTACTGTAAATGTTTAGCATAAAGTTGAATGTTTTACATTTGATATTTATTTACCTACAGGAGTGTTAACATTTTGAATGTTTGGCTCAGCGTTACATTAAATAAAAGTTACCATTTTCAACTTAGATTGAATCGCAGGTTGCTTCCTGTTTATGTACCCTACGTAATGTAATACGTATTTAATATGGTATGTAATACAGCTGTTCCATATTGTATCATCCATAATATACTGGTATAATTCCTCCTAATGATAAGAATTTGTCATCCCACAATACTGACGATACAGTTGATGACGTATTTAGGTACCACAATGGTGGGCATCTCGCACGTAGAATGAGAACAAGCACGGCGAAAGGCAGAGATCCAAACCTAGACAAGGAAGAATAATTAACCCCACAAAAAGGAACTTCCTGTAATATGGTAGTGGTTCAGATACATTGTGTTTATATACTGTTTTCTTGTTTTGCAGCATAGTTTAAGATTTGTTAAGTTTGCACTATTTGAAGATGTACATGCACTTTTAATGGTCCCTGTGGGTCTCTACTGGTAATTTGTTGAATTTTATTGGAGGCATGTTATGTCTAGTGGATACGATTAAGGACCAATAGAACACCTTTAACAATTAGTAATTGTTTTAATGGTTAACAGCTGGTTTCTAAGATGTTTTTTTTTCAGCAGGGGAATGAATGAATGAGCTAACGAAGATGGTGGTCTGAAAAGTGAAGTCATTCAAAGCTTGCATCCCAAGATCATTCGTAGTACTGACGTGTCTAGCAGAGGGCGCACTTTTGCAGCAAATAGAGTGATTCAGTGATGACGTCATTTTGTAATACCGAAATCCGGAAACAAGTTGGCATTTTAGTCCTTCCGGTTCTATCGTCCTGGAGTCTGGGTTTCATTGAGTTTCCTTGATCTCATCATACGGCAACTTCAGGTCACTGTGAGCTTCCCGCTCTCGCTTACACTCCTAAAACAGAGTCATGGAGTAAAAGACATTTAAACTTGGTGTTAAACTAGCTGCTTCACTTCAATGAAAAAGGAGTAACTTCAGACTAGAATGAATTTGTCATGTACAATTAGTGAATTTTTATGTTTTTGTTTACAAGTAATTTTCTTTAGTTTATAAGGCTATCATTCTGAAACACATGTAAAGTAAAAAAATACCCAAAATAAAAAAATTCGCTCTCTCCAAGCCTAACTCCTGAGTTCTCAACTTCCTCATGCCAGCCATGGTGCAACAGTCTCTGACAGCTCATTTGAGTTTTATCATGAAAAGGACAAAAATGGTCGGAGCACAGAAAAAACAGTAGCTGAGTTACAGCTTCCTGTAGACTTATTACATAAAGTTGACTTGGCAGGGGAATTGGCATTCATGTTCTCAACATTCAGCGAGGGTCAACAGCTCCAAAAATAATCAACTTTGATGTGTAGAGTCATTTCTGTTGGCATATCATCACTACCATTATAACGAGGGTCCATTTTTGTTATTGCACAAGTGTGGATTGTGCTAATTGATGACCTAATCAGAATGTATTTTATTTAATCGCGGGTCTACCATAGATCTATCTTCAGCATATAATCTGTAGGGGTGTACTATTGCAATGGGATGGCCAGGTCAGACCCAATGATTTTTTATTGGTGCAAACTAGGGTGGGGCAAACTTCTGTTTTAACGTTGTAAACTTGCTTGTTACTCACCATAGGTATTTGAGAGCAGTTCATAATATAAGAGGGTACATAATATAAGATAAAATGATAAAAGAATTTCCTTTCAATATTGATATAACTATGATGAATGTAATCATTTAGTTACCTCTTTGAATAAGCTGATCAACTGCTATCCTTGATTATATTATTATGTACTTCTGTGTCAACACGACATGGGACTTATTTTGTATCATAACTATGTGCTGTGTGTTTTGACTAAATCTGTCTGACACTCAGATCAGTAGAAACCGTCCACGCACTGCTATCATCAATGTGTACAATGTGTATAAATACTCCTGTTTTAAATGAATAAATCGGGAAGTCTCTTTGAACACGCTCATATCTGTCAGTGTGTTTGTGTTCATTTCGGACTCTCCAGGTGCGCCTGACTCTGCAGCAAAACACACTTTCTAGCTTACAGTAGCACAGAACTAAAAGTAACTAAAAAAGTTACTAGAAGTTAATGGTAAAACAGGCTGAAAGGCATGATGGAGATCGAAAAGGCGTACAAGGTATATTCCTGTGAGGTGGAAATCTAACAATTTGGTGTCAGAAGTGCGATTACTCCAGACCAGGTGAGTGCTTTTCTTTTCCTACCTGGTGCGGTGTAATTTCGTACCCATAAATTTTAGAGTGGTTATCGGGGGCTGATAATCTGTACTCTTGGTACACGGTAGATTCCTGTGAGGGTGAAATCTAACAGTACGTCACTGTCAGCTAATTACAAAGTTGTTCATGAGCTGCATCAGATGTGGAAAGGTCCAAACTGAGGTGCATTATTTCCACTCTTTAGATATGTACTTTTTGTAAAAACACTTGTTTTATTATGTGCATCCACAAGCTCATTATTATAGTGTTAAAATGAAGGATAACAAAATAAAGTCACCAGGGCTGTTCAGCCTGTAGTACAACTTATCATGTAGCATGAATATGAAGAGTCCTCACACAGTTCACTACAGCAGTCCTTTGAAGCTTGAATATTTGCTTCTAAATATATGTGTGTGAATTGCCCTGAGGTTTTATATTCATTTTTTTGCCCCATAACTGTCACACAGTGTACTACAGAAGTCATGATTTATTGAGAGAAAAAATCTTACCTTTAGTAACTCTTCATGCTGTTCCTTCAGCTCATTGTACTGCAGCCTCAGGACACCGTGAGCTACACACCCTGCCTCATAATCCTAAATCACAGCAATGGTGTAGAAGAGGTTCAAACGTCAGTGCTAAACTGGCTGCTTCACTTAAATGTAAATGGAGTGACTTTTTTTTTTAACTTAAGGTTCTAAATGAGATCCAGTGTCTAAAAGAGCTTCAACACAAAATATTACATAGAGAGATCATTGTTCAGTGTTAAGCGCTCAGACTGGATTTTGGCATGTGAATTTTATAAAAAGATTTTCATAAAAACAATATCAAACAAAAATAAAAAGCTTACCTTTAGTACAGTTTCATTCAATAAATTCCACCTGGACCCTAGCTTCCTCAACTCCTGAGTTTTTTGTGCACACTCCTAAAACACAGCCAGGGAGCAAAAGAAGTTCAGACTTCAACGTGATCACCACAAGTCCTCAAATTATTTCTAAAGGAACTGTTTAATGCAAGGATTTTTTTCACTTACCTTCGTGACCTCATCACACCTTCTCCTGGTCTGACAGAGCTGTTCCGCCGAGTCACTCGCCATGTCTAGCAATGTACGCATATTAGATTCTATTTCAGACTTATTATGCTCCAGCTGGGTAATGTCCGCCATTGCCCTCTCAAATTTCTGCTCAGCTTCAGCCAGCGCGACCTGGAACAACCAAAGTTTGCGGACTTTATTTACTTCTACACACACATACACAGACACTTTTGAGGACTCAAGGCATCACTGGTGTTAACAGCATAAAATGTTTTGTTGACAAAAAAACAAATGTCCCCAAAAAGTTGACAAGAATAAACACACCAATACATAGTAACAGTTGTGATTTCATTAGAAGAAAAGTTTACCTCAAGTGATTTTTTTGCCTGAATTAAAAATATCACCCGCTTTGTGGCCTCGGACTTCACAAAATCAACAACGCCTTTCGCTATGGCACACACCTAAAACACAACCATGGTGCCAAAAAAGGTTCAAACTTTATTACTTAATGTTCACATCTATAATACACCACCTCTATTCAATAAAAAAGAGCACTTTAATCTAGAAATACAATATTTTGCTGAAGTACATATAGCCTGTGGTGTAACTCATCAGGCAGCAAGATCACAAGGAGTCCTCAAATTATTACTAAAGGAACTGCTTAATGCAAGTTTTTTTCTCACTTACCCTCAGTGCCTTAGCACACTTCTTGTATGTCTGAGCAAGCAGTGTAGTCAACCCCTGCACGGTGTCTTCCAGTTTGTTCACCTTGGACACCAGAACCAATTTCTCATTCTCCACATGAGCATTGGTCTCCTTTGCCTGCTCATATTTCCTCTCGGCTTCAGCCAGAGCGACCTTCAAGTTCAACAATCAAAACATGTTGGCATTATTTACATCTACACACACACATTCAGACACTTTTGAGAACTCAAATTAATTTTTTTGTCACCATTTTATTTTTTGGACAAAAAACTAAATTTCACTAAAAAGGTGACTAAACAATAATGAACACACACACACACACACACACACACACACACACACACACACACACACACACACACACACACACACACTCACTCGTCAAACCCAAAGTCACGGTGAGGCACACACACACACACAC
>JAOUWY010000027.1:5639360-5650751 GCA_025728095.1 Prietella phreatophila
TTCTAATTATATGACCAGCACCTGTGTGTGTGTGTGTGTGTGTGTGTGTGTGTGTGTGTGTGTGTGTGTGTGTGTGTTTTATTTATTTATATATATATTACATTTATATAAACACAACAAAATTTTAAAACACATAAATCAAGAAGAGCAACCTCCTCTTAGCAAAGATTATACTAGATTTTATATTGTTAATATTTTTGTTTTATTTATTTTTGTCTTTTTAATAACCCGGTTTCCTTTGCCAGTTTTGCTGCGATGTTTCAAAGGTTGCTGTTGTGTTTTTGGTTGTTAATGTGTTTTGTACTTATGGTAATATATACATTTGGGCCACACATCACCTTTTATAACTCCTCACCAAATCATACACATTTTAAGATGACACTGATTGATTGATGTAACAAAGCTGATATGCAAGTACAATTACACACCTGCTACATTCAATTCACTTGAATCTCAGTCATGTTGAATCTTTATCATCTGGCTCTTCCTCTACAGAGCGATCTACTTTGCGGCCTACTCAACGGCCAAAGAGAAGCTAAATGGCGTGCTTGAGCCTGACTCCACACAGGTGCACATGGTCTCCGCTGGCCTTGCAGGTAAGAATCACACGTGTGATCCTAGTTTTTAGTTGCTTTTTTTCCTGTATTTTAGATGCTAAATATTTGCACTGCTTCTTTGGTTTTGTGAGTGACATTTTGTACTAAAATGGTAATGACCTCTTAGTAGTCACTTTGTATCTTGGGATTTAACCAGTGTTTGAAAACGGACAAACATAGAATAGTAGCATAAATAATATGGATGTAGAGATCAGCTAACATCTTTTATTTGCCGTTTCAGTCAACAGGGAATGGTTAGTTTATGGAATATGGCCTATATTTTGGACAGATCTTTTTTTTTCCCCAAACATGATATTTGTTAGCACCTAGAATTTAGCCCGAAAGCACAATTGAAGACTTTCAGGATCAACATTTCATTTAATATGTCAGCTTTACGTTGCACAGCTTGTGAAGCCAAATATTTATTTCCATCTCTGAACAAAGTGCTGATTTGTCAACAAGAGCCAGCATTACCTTCATGAAACGTTATGATGGTATTTGTTTATATGGGTTGGGAATTAGCCTAATTAGCTAGTATTTATTTGGAAAGCTTATACCTAATTTTAAGCTTTTGCTAATAAAATAAACAAAGCAATCAAAATTGGTTAAATATGAAGCAGAAATGAAGTGCTAGTATTCATTTACTTTATGTCTAGGATATTTATCAGAAATATTTACTTTAATGTAGTTTGCTGCTACATACAGAGGTTCTTGAAAGTTTGCTAGAATTTTCTAGATGTCTGCATAAATATGACCTAAAATATCATCAGAAGTCCTCAAAGTAGATAAAGAGATCCCAATTAAACAAAAGAGACAAAAATATTATTCTTGGTCATTTATTTATTGAGGAAAATGGTCCAATATTACATATCTGTGAATGGCGAAAGTATGTGAACCTCTAGGATTAGCAGTTTAATTTGAAGGTGAAATTAGAGTCATGTGTTTTCAATCAATAGGGTGACAATCAGTTGTGAGTGAGTGCCCTGTTTTATTTTAATAACAGGGTTCTATCAAAGTCTGATCTTTACATCACGTGTTTTGTGGCAGTGTATCATGGCATGACCAAGATTTTCAAAAGATGGAGAATTTTGAGGACCTCAGAAAAAGCGCTGTTGATACTCATCAGGATGGAAAAGGTTGCAAAAACATCTTTAAATAGTTTGGACTCCACCAATCCACGGTCAGACACATTGTGTACAAATGGAAGAAATTCAAGACCATTGTTCCCTTCCCCAGGAGTGGAGACCAGCAAAGATTTACTCCAAGAGTATGATGTGTAGTAGTTTGCAAGGTCACTCAGGGTAACTTCTAAGCAAATAAAGGCCTCTCTCACATTGGCTAATGTTAATGTTCTTAAGTCCACCATCAGGGGAACACTGAACAACAATATTGTGCATGGTAGGGTTGCAAGGAGAAAGCCACTGCTCACCAAAAAGAACATTGCTGGCTGTCTGCAGTTTGCTAAAGTTCACGTGAACAAGCCAGAACGCTGTTGGAAAAATGTATTGTTGAGTAATGAGACCAAAATAGAATTTCTGGTTTAAATAAGAAGCATTATGTTTAGAGAAAGGAATACACTCCATTTCAGCATAATAGCCTTATCCCATCTGTGAAACATTGTGGCAGTGGTAGTATCATGGGTTGTGCCTGTTTTGCTGCGTCTGGGCCAAGATGATTTGCCATCATTGATGGAACAATGAATTCTGAATTATACCAGCGAATTGTAAAGGAAAATATCAGGACATATTTTCATGATCTGAAATTGGGATATGCAGCAAGACAATGACCCCAAGCACACATGTTGTTCTGCCAATGAATGGTCAAAGAAGAATAAAGTTAATGTTTTGGAATGGCCAAGTCAAAGTTCTGACCTTAATCCAATAGAAATGTTGTGGAAGGACCTGAAGCAAGCAGTTCATGTGAGGAAACCCACCAATACCCCAAAGTTGAAGCTGTTCTGCACTGAGAAACAGGCTAAAATTCCTCTAAGCCGATGTGCAGGGCTGATCAACAGTTACTGCAAATGTTTATTTGCAGTTATTGCTGCACAGGGGGGTCACACCAAATGCTAAAAGCAAAGGTTCACATAATTTTGCCACTCACAGATATGTAACATTTGGATCATTTTCCTCAAGAAATAAATAACCAAGTATAATATTTTTATCTTGTCTGTTTAATTGGGTTCTCTTGATCTACTTTTAGGGCATGTGTGAAAATCTGATGGTTTTAGGACATATTTATGCACAAATATAGAATATTCTACACAAACTTTCAAGCACCACTGTACATGCCATTTATTGCTAATAAACAGTGTGGCCAAAAGAAATGGGGGGGAACCCTAAATGTGCAAAATAATCAGGACCTCAAAGTTTAGGTTGTGCTTTCCTTTCCTACTTTTTTTTGTTTTCTTCTTCTACCTTTTGAGGGCTGGAGGACAAAAATCATTACATACCAGTGTGCTACTAAACAGTCTGGCTTCACACGCTGTCTGTGCTGTGTGTAGTAGCGGCCGCTAGCAGGGCGCTACGCTAACATGTAGGTTGCCATGCGCGGTGGGCAGCGGTCCTCGCGGGCGATGCGGGCGGAATCGGGACGCCTCAGGTAGTCACTTCTCATCTCACTGGTATGATCATGATTCTCCTAATGATGATGATAATGATGATGATGATAGTTATATCATTGATGTAGCCACTTTAGTAGGCTTGAAGCTGTGTTTTTTTTTGTTGTTGTTGTTTTGTTTTGTTTTTTTCTTTTAATCTCTTGTGATTGTACAAACTTAATAAGCCTGTAAGCCATGAAGGGGGGAAACACCACCTTGAATATAGTCAGCAAATGCTAACCTTGTTGTTAAACATCATATTGGCTAAGAATTGTTTAAGTATTTATTATTATTATTATTATTATTATTATTATTATTATTATTATTTGTAGTAGTAGTAGTCGTAGTAATAGAAGTAGTAGCCTGGACCTACACATTTTGGACACATATAGATCTATAAATTTCTAGTATGTGTGGTATTTTTATGTGACAGAATAGAATTTGTTTGCTAAACCTATAAATAAAAAACATAACTATGCTGTGTAAAAAGAATACTATTGAAGAGCAAGCAGACAAGCTTGGTCCTGAGTACTAGCTGCCAAGTTACATATTATCTAGCCTGACTTAAGCATACCGTCTGACTTCTGTGGCAGAAATTGGCCAACACTATTACAACAGTATTATTATTTTTTTTGTCCATTTATGGTTACCTTAAAAGTTATGGAACGTCCTCAAAACAGTTAGTTCCTGTTATTATTTGCATTATAACTGTTATAAACAGTCATTCTGTCACAACTTTTTCCTCTCTCTCGTAATTACTCTCCTGGCATTTATACCTCTGACCGGATACGAAGCGCTGACACTGGAGACTCCTTCCGAAAATGCTAAGTGAACATTTTATGTTAAAAAAAAGCAAGTTTCACCATATCAACAATTACATGTAGAAGTTATGTATTAGAACGAGCACAATAATATAAACTATTGTTAATAGGCATTAAAATGCATTATTAATATAAAGATTAGTAAACACCCAAACACCAATCAGAATCTAGAACTGGGACAGTGACTGCGTTGACATGGACAACAATAATCCACTCTTAATCTAATTAAGAGCATACTTTGATTAAGAAACTACCATGTAAACACCCACCTTAATCTAATTAAAGTCATAATCTAAGTAAGCTCAAATCGAATTAAGACAGATGGAGTACTGCTGTTTTAATCGCATTATGGACGTGCATTACAGACATGTAAACACCTTAATCACATTATGAACGTCGTGTGAGCGTTTTCACCGCACACAGGACACGATCACACACACAGCAGTTTTACGATGAACAAGAGAGTTCAGCTGTGTCCCAAACTGCACACTAACCTACTATAGGCCTGTAGTGGGGGAAAATACATGTATCTCGGCTACTATACAGTAGGTAAGTATGCGATTTGAGATGCAGCCCACGGCTTCAAGCAGTCATCTATTTGCACGTACAGTATACTGTTACATGCCAAGTCATAAACAAAACCGCACACAAGTGGCCGTTCTATTTCTAGTCATGAGGACACGTGTCAGTGATGCTTCTGTATAACAGGTAAACACTGAAATAGCTTTAACACTGGAAAAAGCAACACTGAGAGTAGCTGTTAACATTTGTTCTAAAGCATTTCACTGCCCACTAACTACACTTAGACTACTTCTTTGTAGAGTTCTCAGACTTTTGAGAAAATGATTTGATCTCCCTGGATTATAGGAATAATCACATCATGTAAATAGATCAGAGACATGGTTGTCTGATATGAGACGGCCAAGAGCCATAGCACTATATTTATTGATCAAAGGCAAAAATTTGCACAAAGAGCTATGGAGATATACAGGGATCACTAGCTGTCACTGACCTTCCTCTTTGTAGAGTAGCAAGGATACAGGTGCTTAATGGCATTCATTTATTTATTTATTTATTTGTGTTCACTGACTGTAACCTTGAGTGAGTACATAATAATGATGCCAACTCCCTAAAATGAAACTAAAGACGAAGAAACAATACTCAGCAGGGGAATCCATCTTCTTCTGTCCAGCACTGGGAATCATGAGATATTTATATCACGTTTCAGAATTCGTTTTAATAAGCTACTGGATAACCACAAGGATATCAATGTATTGTTTGAACTCAGAACAAAGGTATGTGAGAAGGTATAACTCCTAGATGAGGGCTGATCATACAGACTGATAATAGTCAAAGCCAATGGAGAAGAGAAATGGTCAATGGAATATCTTTGTTAAAGCTGTTGAATTAAAGCTGAAAGTCTACAGTTCAATCACATCTTGATTGCTTCACTTCAAATCCATTGTGGTTGTGTACAGAGGCAAAATTATGAAAATTGGGTCACTGTCCAAAGACTTATGGACCTGTCTGTATATAAAATCAGCTGCACTGTTTGTTTGTAATATTAATCATTCAGGAATAACTATTTGCAACTGGAAAATATTTCAGGGCTGTTTCTAGCCTATTATTCTTAATGGCTTCAAAACCAAAGTGATCTGATTCGATTCCTTCTGTCATGATGAGAGTCTATGGAGGCGGATGCAAATGCAGAACTTCCTTTATTACACAGACACAGGGAACGGGCTCAGGGAAACTCAGGAAAGAACCACGAGGAAGACACACTAGGAACTGGCATTATCAGAAACATATGAACTAAAAAAATAAACCCTAAGAAAAAGTGCTCTATAATAAAAATACTGTGCATTAAAAATAAATAAATAAACTTGAACGGACCACCACAAACATGACCTGGAGGTCAAACATGCAACTAAGGAGGAAAAACAGGCATCTTAAATAGAGCACTAATCAATCAGGAAAAAGAAAACACATGAGAATGGTTAAGACACGAAATGAAAGGGGACAACAGAAGAAAGACAAAATTGTCCCTGGGGGCCATGACACTCTCATGTCACATTATGGTTTACTACTAACCACATTCAGAAATGTAGAAAAAAAAGATTTAATTTAGCACATAAACTACTTAATACTTGTATAAATATTAGGTTATTTAATGTGCCTAGAAATCATGCTCAAATTAATTGTACTAATATTTGAGAAACTACAACTCTAACGTGGTTGTACCAGTATAAAGTTAGACCCCAAGGTAGAAACAAAGCCATACACAAGTGGCCATGCTATTTGTAGTCATGAGGACAGCTGTGTGTGATGCTTTTATATAACAGGTATCTCTGAAATAAGTACAGGTCTGGAGAAGGCAACACTGAGAGTAGTTGTTAGAGTTTTCAAAACATTTCACTGCCTACTACTTACAAATGAAGTTGAGAGTGTGGGTGTTGGCTGAGCACAGCCTTTTGAGAAAACAATGAAATCCATCCACTCTCAATTGGACTCCCTAAATTATTGGAATAATCAAGTTGTGTAAATAGTCAGTCCGTCAGTCAGTCAGTCTTGTAAATAATGGTGACTATTAGACTTGGATTAGTGCATTGTGAAAGAAAGAAAAAAAGAAAAAGAAAAAAAAAGGTTTAAACGGAGACATGGCTGTTGCCTAGGAGACAGCCAAGTGCTGTGGAGCTATATTTATTGATTCAATTCAATTAGATTTTATTTGTATAGTGCATATAACAATGAATATTGTAACAAAGCAACTTTACAGACATATATAAATTCAGGGAATACATTTTAAATGTATGAATTTATCCCTAATGAGTAAACTGGACTCAATGGTGGCAAATAATATTCTGACTGAGAAGATATGAGGAAGAAACCTTGAGAAAAACCAGACGCAAACGGGAACCCAACCTCATCGGGGTGACACCGGATAGTACAATTAGAAATAATTATACATTCTTAATAGGAAATTAATTATAGCTTTCACATGAAGTCAATTTTTTTTTATTCACAGTTCACTGATAGAGACTTGAGTGCAAAACTGTTTATAGAAATTGTAATCCAAATCCATAATGGCATAACTTCATATGAATTGTGGTCCAAAGCCATCTTTATGGTTTTTAAGTGGCACCATCCTTAACAATCTCACTGATCTTCAAGCTGTCCATTTGGGGCCATCCTCACTGAGTGATTTCCAATTGATGAGATCTCCAACCAGAAGTACTTTGCGTGAGTGCAAGCTGGGACTCCAGCAAGATTAGTTATGACAAAAAAGGAGAGCCAGTAGGTACCATGGACATGAAGGCGTCCTGGGACATAAAGCGGCCAGCCACTCCACAATCAACAAACCTCAGTGAATGTGTGAGAGTTGGGGGGCAACAGCATCCAAATATCAAACAACACTTTATGCCTGTGAACCCTCCAGATTTGCTCTTTATCTAAGAAAAAAATATTAACAAAAGGCTTGACAAAACATATAGGTTTTCAGCCTAAACTTAAACACTGTATTAAGTATACTGGAGGGCTGTATTAACTGGAGGGCTATAGCCTTCAATATTTGAGGTACCAACAAATATCCTGCACCTTTGGATTGAAATAGATGTGGAGGATCTTAAAGGACCAAAAGTTTGGTCAGGTACTGTGGCACGAGACCATTCAGTACTTTATAGGTAAATAGTATTATTTAATCAATGTGAAATTTGACTGGGAGCCAATGCATTGTGGATAAGAGAGGAGTGATGTGGTCTTATCTTCTGTTTCTAGTAGCTTTCATTCTGGACTAATTGAAGCTTGTTTTTGCTCCTACTGGAACATCTGGATATTACAGGCATCCAGGCATTTCAATAATTTAACCTAGAGGTAACAAAAGCATGGTGATTTACAACCACGAAAAAAGCCCTCTCATAACCCACAATGGGTTAGAATGAAAATTAGAACATAATTTGTAGCGTTTTATTTTTATGGAACATATATTCTATTTGGCGTGTCTAAATTGTCCGTAGTGTATGAATGGGTGTGTGAGTGTGTATGTGATTGTGCCCTGCGATGGAGTGGCACCCTGTCCAGGGTGTACCCCGCCTTGTGTGTGATGCTTCCGGGGATAGGCTCCAGGTTCCCCGCGACCCTGAAGAAGGAGAAAGTGGTAGAAGATGGATGGATGGATATTCTATAAAACAATGCCCATTGCCAATGCCACAATCTACCCAATACTTAGTTATAACCATTGCACCGCGATGTTTACCCTGTATAGTGAGTCCTAATGAAAATACATGACCTAATGAGTTTCAATTTTATTTCTCACAGCTGCTGCACTTCACATACTTCACTCTACCAAACATATATCATAATTATATTTCCCCCATTGTTACAAATGCTAAATAACTAATCAAAGCTGAATCAATTTAAATTGTTTCTTTTTATGTCCTCATATTTGGTCTTCAGAGAGTTTTTCAAGCTTGAAGGCATTTAAACTAGACAAAGAAAATGATTTTGTCACATCTATTACTGAAAATAAGTAGGACAGGCAGAGATAAGAGGCAATCACTGGTAAACACCCTCCATGTCTTTCCTACCTCAGGGCATTTTTTATACCCACATGGAGATCAATGAGACTGTCTCAAAGTAGCTTTACAAACTTCTGTGCCTTATCCTAATGGTGAGTGAATACATGATAACACCCAGAAGAAACAGAAGAAACTATGTTGAAGCTCAGAAAGAGGAAGAGGAAGAAACCATGAAAGAAACAATGCTCAGCAGGGGAAGCCCATGTTCTGTTATGTTGATAACTATAAGAACTATTTATGTTAATAGGAACTATAAGATAATGGTTAGTCATAATGATATCAATCTAACAATGCCTAACAATATCAATGTATTTTAGTGCAGAAGACGGAGCTTTTAGACCTCATTAGAAGGTCCTCATTAGAAATCCAAATGGGAGCAGAATTTTAGCTTCTTAATGCAAACTGTATTACATCATCAACTGAAATGTAGATGTATATGACTAAATGGAGCTCAGCATAGATCTCAGTTCACCAAAACTCTCGATGTCTATGGTCCACCAAAATATTATGATATGCTTTTACTTCAAAAGGGTATATGCTATTCCGTCTATGGAGCTGAACAAGTAGCCAGTGTAAGTTAAATAAGATGATGTGCTTATCAGGACAGCGGAAGCTATATTCTGTTTTCAGAAATAGCTTACCATGAAGAAAGAAAGGTGTCCAGTCAGCGCTTGACAAAACACAGTCATTATATATGACTTTCCCATGTATAGGGGCGCAATATATAACTCAACACAATAGCTGGTAAACCAGACTCCAAATCTTACGTCCTTTTGTCTCAGATCATTAGTAGCCTATTTTTGGAAGAAGGAAGGAAGGAAGAAATAATTTTTATTTTACTCCAGTCAAAACATATTGGTGGTCCTTTGCAATACTTCTATGTTCCACAGCTTAAAAGCACTATATTATTTTGGACACAACATTACAGTATTTTGGAGAATATATATAGACTGAAAGTAAGTTTTTATTTAAAAATAGCTGTCTTGAATATTGCTTTAATTGCTTTATGGACATTGAATGCTGGAATTTCCCAAAATGTTGCCTAGTGCAAATCAGTACAAGGTTCGATTGTTCAGTGTGACTCTCATGTACTTACTGTCTTCTGTTTAGCCTCTCAGGTTACTGCACTGATTGCTCTCACATCATACTGCTGCCAAGGCTTGGTTTTGATTGTGTCCTGTTCTGCTAAAGGAGAGGAAAAATCTCTAAAATCTCCCACCTAAAAACAAGGAAAATACAAAATATTGGTATAAAGAGATATTGGCGTAGGGTGACAAAAATCAATCCTCAAAATTAATACCCCAAATTATACTATAACAATATAACCCAGATATGTAATATTGGATCATTGTCTTCAGTAAATAAATGCTATATAAGTATAATATATTTGTCTCATTTGTTTAAGTGGGATCTCTTTAGGTCTTGAATGAAACTATGCAGAAATATAGAAAATGCTAAAGGGTTCATAAATTTCAAGCACCTCTGTACCTGCCTGTTCAACATATGATGTCTTTTGATGCTGTCAAAGTGCTCAGAGTCTGGATATAATCTGACCTACAGTTAGATCATCATGCAGCAGCAATAAATAAATAATACCAAGCCACATTTCCTGAGAAGAGACCACCACAGATCTGATAACAATATACAGTAGATATAATTAATCATTTGAGTAGACCTGCTTAGCATGACAAAAACTCTGATGCAATCTCTATTTAACCAGATTACCGGTAAGTGTGTTCAGAAACTTGTTTGTCAAATGATCATTGGCAGGCCATATACTCTGCTTAACAGGATGCATTGAAAACCTTCTCATTGACCACTCATCAAGAGAGAATGAACACATTGTGCAGGGACTTTTCTGCCTTCTGAATTCCCCTTTCAGGCATTAAAAGGCTGCCCCTTAAGGCCCAGATGTCCTTCTGGCAAAGCAGAAGTGCAACCAATTACAGATCCCCAAAAGGAGGACAGAGACATGTGGTTTTTTTTCTTTTATCTCCTATTTATTTTTTTTACTGTGTTTTAATTTAAAGATCATTCCACAAAATAAGTGCATAATGATCTACCCAATACTTAGACCTGCAAGAAGTTGCCCCCTCACCCAACTAAAAACGTCGGCAAAATAGTCTCGTTTGTTTGTGCTTTGTTTGTGCTGGTTTATGCCACTAAAAGTTTCATTTGTGCTACTTCCATTTTTAAAATATTAGACATTAAGTTATAGACGATGACGTCACCAGCCCCCCACATACTCCAAATTCACCCCTAATGAACAAATAAACCAAATTTATTTCTCACAGCTGCTACACTTCATATACATCACTCTACCAAATATATATCATAATCATATTTCCCCTATTATTACAAATGCTAAATAGATAATCAAAGCTGAATCAAATTAAATTGTTTCTTTTTAAATGTCCTCATAATTGGTCTTCAGTGAGTCTTTCAAGCTTGAAGGCATTTAAACTAGACAAAGAGTCTCTGTTTAAATAACAAAGGTTTGTATGTTTGCTGCAAAATCCCAAAGCTGGAAAGTCTTGATCGTGTGTAAATGATTGTCACATCTTTTACTGAAAATAAATAGGACAGGCAGAGATAAGAGATCATCACTGGTAAATACCCTCCATGTCTTTCCTACCCCATGGCAAATTTTATACCCACATGGAGCGCAATGAGAAGTCTTTAACCAATGCGCTGTTTAGAGATGCATGGCAGCAGACATGTGTGTAAAGGTTGCCCGAAAGCTTCAGGCTGAGATGAGAGGTTTGTGCATGGGGACTGGCATCCTGCAAGATGAAACAAAA
>JAOUWY010000027.1:5664327-5676142 GCA_025728095.1 Prietella phreatophila
TTACACTTCACTCCTCTTTACACTTACACTTCACTCCTCTTTACACTTACACGTCACTCCTCTTTACACTTACACGTCACTCCTCTTTACACTTCACTCCTCTTTACACTTACACTTCACTCCTCTTTACTTTTCACTCCTCTTTACACTTACACTTCACTCCTCTTTACACTTCACTCCTCTTTACACTTACACTTCACTCCTCTTTACTTCACTAATGTTTACACTTCACTCCTCTTTACACTTCACTAATGTTTACACTTCAGTCCTCTTTAGATTTCACTTCTCTTAACATTTCAGTCCTCTTTAAACTTCATACCTTAATACCTCAACAGCTAATACCTTCAGTTTGATACAATTGACTTTAAATCTATAATGACTCTAATGCTCATACACATAAATTGCTAATAAGTTTCTTTGTACACAGTTAGCAATTTTTGACCATACACACCCCATCCACTGTAATATCAGCCAATCATGTAGTAGTACAAAATAGTACAAAAGCATGCAAATAAAGGTCAAGTTAATGCTTCAGTTAATGTTCCTATCAAACATCAGAATGTGTGGGGTGGCGGGTGGGGTTGTGAACTGGTGTCCCAACTACCCAGGCTACCTCTTAAATATTACAGCAACATAGTGATACTTGTCTTTTTAAATGTGCAATTTATAAAATGTCCTTAGTTTTTAGCAATATAAACATTTTACATGGTAACTTAGTGTAAATTGGACAGATTTACAATTACCTTTTATTTTCACTTTATTCTCAGGTTCAGATAAACTATGCATAATCTTTGAATATCTTCTCCTTCTACTGGCATTAATCCCACTAGGTGGGGTCGCCGGTACGGGTGGCTCTTCTCCAGACCTTTCTCATGATCTGAATTTGAGTCTCTCGCATCCATTTTAGTTTGGCAACAGTTTTTACGCCGGATGCCCTTCCTGCCGCAACCCTCCCCATTTATCCGGGCTTGGGACCGGCAAGGAACCATCCACTGACTTGTGTCGTGGCTCCGTGGCTGGGTTATGCATAATCTTTGAATGAAATATTGTTTCATGTCTCACATTGTTTTAGGCTTGTTCTATAAAAGAAAAATCAACGTGGGTCATATGGAATCAAACAAAGAGATGTAGATTGTGCTGTAATGGTCTTATAATTAGGAAAACACACTCATTGGCATTTATAAGAGGAGCCCATAGGTGGATAACCATATTACAGTTTATGATCTGACATTACCGGGTATGTCCCAAATCTGAATTTTATACAAGAGATCTTCACTCTTGTATAAAAGAGTCACTAGAAATAAATATGTCATAACATTTCATGCCTAAACACAGCTAAATCTCCAGTATTGATATTTTGGGTTCTTCTAATCTCAATATCATTAGGGTTAATTCATCATTGGGATTTTGCTGTGTCACCTTTTAACTAATGTCCTAATTTGTGTTTAGTACTCTGTATAAGTAAACAAATTCAGTTGTGACATTAAAGAACTTTTTTTGTTTTGTTTAAGAAACATGTACACTTACAATCCAACAAACCGCATTATAGCTAATACACATGGTCCCTTAGCCACAAGACCTAACAGCATAAACTCAGAATGCTGACTGTCAGGAATCTAAACAGCATTTGGGCTGTTTCCGAAACTGCCTGATGTTCCCATACGAACACTTCATGAAGTCTAGCACTGGGAACAAAGCTTAAAACTGTTAAAGAGGTGGAACCTGAGTGTGAGTGAAGTATCTGTTTTGGTAGTGCTTATTAAAGTTCTTTCTTGTTGTCTGTGACCCAGAAGCAGGTCTGCAGATACTACAACAAAGGCCACTGTCGTAATGGCAAACAGTGTCCAGACCTGCACGTATGCAAATACTTTTTGAAAGGCAATTGTCGCTATGGCGCCAGCTGCCGCCTCAGTCATATCCCGAACTCTGACAGGCCATCTGCTCAGAAAAATCGAGAGAGGAGGAGCCGTGATAGGACGACCCAAAGTTACAGAGAACGCTGTTGCAGTTCCTCATCTGGTAAGTGCGGTCATGTTTTTTTATATCCATCATTTAAATGTTTTAGGTTAGAACCCTTTTTTGTATTCAGTAGAAAATTTTTCCATGGTGCCCCAAGCTCTTTGAACAAAAAACTAATTATGTAGCTCACCAACATCCAACCATTCACATGTCTCTCCTCGCCTGTCAATCATGTTGCCTGTCAATTCTGAAAGCTCCGCCTCTTGCACTAGCATTCAGGTTTTCTAGCCTTGCCAATGCATGCATATTCGTGGGTGTGGCTTTGGAAGGAATATTGAAGGAAGGGTCTGTATTTGTTTTCAAACAGCTTCGCCTTACTTCCACTTCAACTGATCAGTTCTTTGGTTTATCATTTTTCAGACAGTGATACAGACAGGAGCAAGCCGTATAGATGGCAGTTGAATTTGGGCACCGGCTGGGTGGACGTAGAGAATGATTATGTCCTGGAAGCTCAGTTCTCACGACCTAACACTAAAGGCATCAGGATCTTTAACACTCCCTGTGGGTACGTATACCAAGCTATTTCTTCAGAAGAGCAGTTATTCTGGCAAATGCCATTTGCTGTTGCTGACCCAGCTCATATATTATTTTTATTTATTTCAAATTAGGTAATTAAATAAACGCATCTGCATGCCAGAGTTAAATGTAACTCTATAAAATAAATAATTTGAAGTAATTACTGTATACGTAGGTAAACCATACATATTTCTTTCTAGCAAGAAAACATACACAGACATAAAAACTACAATAATTGTTGAAATCAGAACTATTACAGATTAAAGTAGACAGATAGATGCACTTTATACTAACACTCATTATAAAGTGAGGACATAGAAAACAAGCAAAATTATTCATTCATCTTCAGTAATTAAAGTAATTATCCTGGTCAGTGTCATGGCTGATGCAAAGAAAATCCTGGGAACACTGGGCACGAAGCAGGAATACAATAACAAATAAGTACTGGAGTAGAGAAACCAGCCCATCTACTGGCATATTTCTTGAAAGTAGAAAGAAGACAGAATATCTGGGGGGGGAAACCCTCACAAACACAGGGAGAAAATACAAAACACTACAGTGGCTCGAACAAGGGCTTCCCTATAAGACAGGATAGGTGAGTACACAGAACAAAGAGAGCAGAATTGAGATAAAGTCAAGTCAAGTCAGGCTTTATGGTCTTCTTATCACAGCCATATGATGAGTGAGGAATGACATTTTTCTCTGGAACCACAGTCCTAGTTTAGGGTTTAGTGTATGAAGAGTAGACCTGGGATACTAGTCCAGTGTTAAACTATACCACATTAACTCATAACATACCTAGTTAGTAGCTGTTGTGTGATGAGGAAACATGCTAGTGGGAATGAATCGACTATTTTTTAACACAACTGCAAAGCTGAGTGCACTGCAAATGGCTTTTGTAATGGTATCATTTTATAATGGTAGCTATACTATGCCAGTTATGTGATTCAGTTGTGGATTTAGATCAGAACAACAACCAAAAAAAACAACATGGCTTAATTGTTTAATCGAGTATCTTTGAGATAGCAACCAAGGCTATTTTATTAAATATATATGTTATTCATATTTTCCCCTGTAAGAATTTGCTCTGACAAACCACCTCAAATGTTTCACTTACATGTGAAGTGCTCTTTCAATCGACTTTACGAGAATGCGCATCTTGAAGAAGGACAACCTGCGTGTAAGACGCAAAGGCTCCAAATACAATGATTGGCTGTGGTATTACCGAGGCAACCATGGCTGGTATCAATACGGAAAGAAGGTAAGTGCTAGCGATGTCAAAAACGTCCTCAGCACTCTCCCTGGAAACTTAAATGTGTGCATCGTAAACATATATGTACTGCAGAGAAAACATTTATACAAAAGCTAAAAGAGGAATATAGACATGGTATGACATATTCAAATATTGAATAGAAAAGAGCATGTTTTCTCCTTTACATGGTTTCGTGTTATATACACTACAAAATATACGATGCAGTTTAGGCTATATACAGTACAGTGTATAATAGTTTGTTCCCAAAAACCTGAACTGAATGCTCATGGGTTACTACACACTGATTATGTCGGATTGCTTTACAAGCACATGTTTAATGGATTTCTCTGCGACATGTTTTTAACAAATCACTACATATCACCGACGAATTAAACCCTGTGCCTGCGAGGCTTATCTAGGTAATCTTCATACCAGCTCCAAGAGAGAAAACCCATTTCATGCTTTCACAGTTTCTTTATGTTGGTGTATGTAGTTATTGGATCTTTCAAGGATCTTAAAATCATTTTTTGAGAGAAGGCTTAAGTGAAAATACATGACAATATATTTTATACATAGAATGGCTATTATTATTATTATTATTATTATTATTATTGTTATTGTTGTTGTTGTTATTGTTGTTGTTGTTATTATATGGTCATTATAGAAACAGAGCGAAGCATATAACATTTCTTCCATATAAAATCATTTCTAGTGTTATTGTGCTTTTACTAAAAATGTCAAATTTATAAGTTGTGTTTTTTTTGCCGAAGACGGATGGATTTTGAATGTGTTTTGAATGCTTTTGCAGGATGCACAGGGGAGCGTCAGTCCAGTCGATAGCTCCAGGCTGGAAAGCGAGTTCAAGAAGAACTCGCGTGGAACCGTTCAATTCACCATCAACTCCACAGACTATGAGATAAGATTTAAAGGTGTGTGACAGAGAAGTGCACAAAAAAAAAAAGAAAAAAGCTCTAGAAGCCGTCTCGTCTCTCAAATGTATCGTATCTGTCACAGTTTTTGGGTGTAATTTGACATCTTTTTTGGTTGTGTGTGTTTCGTCAGACATGTGTCAGAAAAACTTGTCCACAAGCCACAAGAGGAGGATCAGAAGGCGTCCGAAATATGTTCCTCCTCAGGTTCAAGGGTAAAGTTTGCTGGCACTAGTGCTTGGTTTTTCTACACACAAATTATGCAAGTTTCTTGACAGCCTCCGTGCCAACCATATTTTGCAACAATAACTTGCAGTAAATGTTTTCTGTAAGAGTTTATCAGACGTCTGGCCTATTCTTCTTTGCAACATTGCTCCAGTTCTTTGATTTTGAGGGCATTAGTTTATACACAGCTCTCTTAAGATCCTGCCACAGAATCTCAATGGGGTTGAGGTCTGGACGTGGACTTGGTCATTCCAACACCATATTTTTTTTCTTCATTAGCCATTCTGATGTTGATTTGCTTGGTGTGCTTGGGATCATTGTATTCATCATTGACTCATTGACTGCAAGGTCCTGTAGCTGCAAAACAAGCCAAATCATCACCCCTACACCACCATGCTTGACCGTTGGTATGAACTGTTTGTGGTGATACACGGTGCTTGGTTTTCACCAAACAAAATGCAAGAATCACTACATAAGCATAGATTTAAATGTTTAGACTGTAGAAAATATGGTAGGAAAGCCTTGTCATCAGATCACCAAGGTGTGAGGTCATTGACGTGGGAGGCAAGCTTGGAATAACTCAGAAGGGCTTTTCAGGGTTTTTAATTATAAACACACACACACGGCTTTGTGCTGGTTGGCGCTCTCTCTCTCTCACACTCTGGCTTCTACGTGAGGCAACTGAAAGCACAGTGAGACACAAACAAATGAACTTTCATCACGTGTTACCTGCCTCCTTTCTGTCCGCAGTCGACGCTCGCCCACGCCTCCGCTGCCACATATGTATGCCATGACAAGATTGTGTTTAGGGCCATTGGAAGGCAAGGATCAGCACTAAGAGTTCCACTAGTTAGAACTATTCTCCAGCATAGCTAAGTAGTATGTAGTATTGTGAGAACAAGCAAGTTTGCTAACCCGAGTCAAATGAGGCAAGTAAAATGAGGTTTAAAAAAGACATTCACTGCATTCTTGCAATAACTCAAACCAGTTTGGCTGATCGTCTGTCATGTTACCTCAACAGGCTGGATACAGTGACAAAAAGGTTTAAGACCATGAGTTCATCTTCACCTAAGAAGACTCTTCTGTGGCAGTTCAGTGGGAGAGGAGGAAACTGGCACAGTTTCAAACCACGAGTAAGGCTACACACATGCTCACTTTTCCCAAACCGCACACAACAACCGTGATACAGAGTTCATTTCTGACACATACGCAAACAAGCTCAAATACCTCAGACAAAATAATACACCTGTTTTGTTCACACTTTGTGTACAGAGTGAAAGGTGATTCTGTCCCAGAGGCTTTTCTCTTCACAGATGTGATGATCATTCCAGTGTGCATTTGAGAAATGTGGAAGGCTATCATCATGAGTGCAATTTCTGTTTAGATGTTTAGGCTTCCTTTTAGGTTGAAAAATGTTACACATCCTATTCAATCAAATCTTATACACAAATCCCACATACAGTCTCTCTTGCGCTCTCTCTCTCAGTCTCTCGACAGACCTGTGAGATCTGTATTCTGTCTATCTGTGTACTTTACTATAAAAGTGACATCACAACTCCCCCATCTCTCGCTCTCTCTCGCTCCCGCTCTCGCTCTCTAGGGTTCCAGCTGTACACTATCAAGTGCTGACATTGAGGCAGAGTTCCAGCGTAACCCTCAGGGCTCCATGAACTTCACTGTAAATGGAGAGCAGTACATGCTGGACTTCACAAGTACGAAAGCAAACTCTTATCCATACTGCTCATGAGACTATAAAGTACAATCAATTATTGAATAATGGGAGGTTTGGGTTGTGCTGAGCCAACCAGAACTTCATAGTCATCTTCAAGATTAGTGCTAATTATTTATCAGTGCAATCGGCCTGTAATGTCACTGCAGCCACACAGTGTCTATTCAAAATGGCTGAGTCACAGGCCTAAATAGGGTGTAATTATTTAAACACTTACCTCAACACTGTGTAATCCAACACAACAAGATTTGTAATCAAAAATACTCCTCTAATAATGAAAAGAGCTGTATGTGGTGTTGGATTTTACTTATACAGAGATGTCCATATTGTTTCAGTCACAGCTGAATACAACTTTGGATCCGGATAGTTTGGTAGTTTGTCTACATTTTTCTAGCCTAGAAATTAGCCCTAGGTCCAGCATGGAAACAGCTGCTGGATGGAGCTCAAATCTTCTCATATTCCAGACTGCTGGGACTACGGCTGCTCCTAAGGCCATACAGACTTCATATAAATCCGTAATTCATATAAAACCTTTTCACACTATCCGTTGTTACCCAGATGACGATGGGTTCCCTTCTGAGTCGGGTTCCTCTCAAGGTTTCTTCCTCTTAAAACATCTTAGGGAGTTTTTCCTTGCCACTGTCGCCACTCTCTGGCTCGCTCAGTTGTGATAAATTCACACCTTTAATATCTGTGTACTATATTTATATTTCTGTAAAGCTGCTTTGAGACAATGCCTATTGTAAAAAGCGCTGTACAAATAAATTGAATTGAATTGAATTGCTCAAAAGGGGAAATGCTTGTCACGTTATCATTGCAGTTGTAATTCCCTTTCTGAAGCAGAGGCTTCTTATAATGAACAGATGCTCTTGTAATGTTATAGTTGATTTGGGTTGGATGATGTTTTTTTGACTTTGGATGTCCTTTTTTTTTCTGAACAGAGATGATCCAAACCAGCCTGAAAACGCAAGCCACACGCGATATTAGACGTGTGAAGCAGTGACGCTACTCTCACAGCAGGTTTCAGATGTTTGTACAGGATAAAATTTAAAGATAGGGAAATGCTGTTTGAATAATACATATACTGGTGGTGATGGTAAAAAATCTATTTGAATTGATGCACTATTTTACATGCTGCCACTTATAGAGACACTTCATGTCCTACAGATGTGTGTGAGCGTAACACACAACAATCCAGTTTATATCCAAAAAATGTTTACCAAATTATTATTGTAATTGGTTTCTTTTTATTGTAGCCAATAGGGATTTATAATATTCATTTATGCTTTAATAGATAACCAAGGAAATGAGTTGACCGAGTTGAAGTAAGTTATTGGTGACTAGATTTCCTGTCTGATTTATATGCCTATAATTATTTCTGCAGAAGCATTACAAACCATATGAAGTGCTGAAGACTCCAAGTATTACTTGATTTCTTTTTTTGTGTGTTCTTCATTTTTCCTTAAATATACAAATGCCGTTCGCCAGAGCTGTTTAATTAGATGATCTAAATGAAACAAGAAGACATTTGTGTAGTGTTTCCTTCTGGTATTACTTAAGAATTCTAATTATACTGTGTTAATTATAATGGTAATAAATGGATTAATCAAATCCAAACAAAATCAATTTGATTGATCACACACGCAGCCATATACAGTACAGTGTGCAGAGAAATGGTTTTTTTTTTCTTCTTACAACTGTCCCGTGACATAAAACAGAATTTATTTACATAGAAAAAGAAAAATACAACCCCAATTCCAAAAATGTTTGGACAGTATGGAAAATGCTAATAAAAACAAAGAAGAGTGATTTGTAAATGTACTTAGACTTGTGTTTAAACAAAAAACATATAAAGACAAGGTACTGTATTTGATGTTTTACCTAATCAGCTGCATAGTTTTTTGAAGGTAAATGTTTATTTTGAAATTGATGCCTGTAACACATTCCAAAAAAGTTGGGACAGAGACAATTTAGGACTATTAGCAATGTGACATGTGGAAATAAGAATATGATTGGCAAAACAGGTGAGGCAATCGTCTAATCATAGTGGATAAGGAGCATCCAAAAATGGCCTAGTCCTTCAAGAGCAAGGATGGGTCGAGGCTCGCCAATCTGCCAACAGATACGTCAGCGAATAATCCAACACTGTGAAAACAACTTTCCTCAAAGACAAATCGGTAGGATTTTGGGAATTTCACCTTCTACAGTGCACAATATAATTAAAACATTCAAGGAATCCGGTCAAATCTTGGTGCGTAAGGGCAACTCCAAAAACCACTTCTGAATGCGCGTGATCTCCGATCCCTCAGACGTTACTGTCTTAAAAACCGTCATGAGTCTGTAATGGAGATCCTGACTCAGGAATGATTTGGTAAACCTTTGTCAGTCAACACCATTTGCTGCTGCATCGAAGATGCAAATTAAGGCTATACTGTGCAAAGCAGAGGCCATACATCAACACTGTATAGAAACACCACCAACTTCTCTGGGCTCGGTCTCATCTGAGATGGACAGTAGCACAATGGAATCGTGTTTTGTGTTTCTGATGAGACAACATTTCAAATAGCTTTTCCACGAAACAGCTTCGTGTTCTCTGGGTCAAAGAGGAAAAGGACCATCCAAGCTGTTAACAGCTTCCAAAAATGTATAAACTATATGTGGTATAAAGTGCAGATATTTGCAGTTGTATGTATTGCATCGAAAAGAGGTAGTTGCACTGAAAAAGCAGCGGCAATATAAATATGTGATATGCTGTGTGTACTGACTTGAATGTTGGGTGTGTGAGTGTTGTGCAAAGAAATCCAAGGTATGTATTTATATGTATATGTAGCCTATAAATAGTCCTAGGTGTTGTCCTGGTTAAGGGCCCAAATGGCGTGTGGGGGGAAGCTCCTCCTCATTCCCTCTGTGTTGACTTTCAGAACAAAAGAATAACAGCATGATTTAAGGATTATAAGCAGCTTTAGAGCTTCTGAAATCGCTAAATACTTGGTCATACTTTGATAATTGAAATGTTTTTAAATCAAAGTGCTCCTACATGTCACTTTCAGTGCTATAAACATTGAATTATTACATCCATTTTAAATGAAGCATTAACTAAACAATACTGTAATTCCAGTTTCTATAGACAGCTTACAGTGAGTGTTCATTTTACACTATATGGCCAAAGGTTTGTGGACACGTGACCAACACACCCATATATGGGTCTTCCCCAAACTGTAAATTGTATGCTTCCCTGTAATTTCCCTTCACCGGAACAGGCCAAAACATGTTCCATTTCCATTTCCATTTATGGCATGTCCTTATCCACAGTGACTTAGAGAAATGTCTATCAATAAATTCATCCTGATACTGGTTGTAGTATATAATAATGTAGTAATAAAAGCAAATAGACAACACAATTGTTTTAAATGAAAGTGCTAATTAAAATATTTCAGAAAGAGGTAAGGTCTACTGACGTCATTTGATTACTGCCAGTGACTCAGCTGTTTGGACATCTAGGGGAACATTATTCCTCTAGCTAGGTGCCAGAACAGAGAAGGGTTTAGATGCATGCCTTCCTTGTAGCCTGAGAGATGGTGAGACCAGTCGAGCAGTGCTGGAGGATCGGAGGGAGCGTTGTGCAGTGCGAGGTGTGATAAGTGCTTTGTGGGAAATGGCTACTGATCTGTTTTTGCCTTTATAGGCAAGGCAACAGGAAGCTGCAGGCAGCTACAGTAAGCCAGTGGGGGACGCTTTGCAATGGGGTGGTGTGGGAGAACTTACGAAGGCTCAAAAAATATCATGCAGCTGCAGATAATAGAGAAGTGATACCAGTCAGTAGTTGCTGATGTCAGAGAAATCCTTCAGGAATGACAATACCCCTGTGCAGAAAGCGAGCTCCATAAAGACATGGTGTGTGAACGTTGGAGTGGAAGGACTCGAGTGTCCTGAACAGATCCCTGACCTCAACCTCACTGAACACTTTTGGGAAGAACTGGAACCCAGACCTCCTCACCTAACATCAGTACCTCAGCTCACTAATGCTGTTGTGGATGGGTTTTTGTGGAACGCCTTCCCAGAACAGTGGAACGGGTTGTCCACATATTTTTATTTATACAGTGTATTTCGGACTTCAGACAGCTGAGCTCACATGAATGCTCTAAATTTGAGAAGTGGTTGTTGTGACTGTTGTAACTTAAGGCAAAAAAGGTCAAACTGGTGTATGTTGGGAAACTAATGAGTAGGTCTGTCATCTCATTTTGACCTTCATGACACAGGCTATGGTGATTTTTTTGTTTTTTTGTTTGTTTTTCCCCAGAACTGCCACCCAATTTTCACAGACAGTACATGAATGTCTTGAATGATATTTATGATGTTTATCATCCAAAAAACCAAGTTTAGGTTAGACGAATTAATTAACACAAAAACACCTTTGTCTGACGTCACAGAGAATCTATTTAAAGTCTTCCTGGTCTACACACACTAGACAAGTGTAAAGACTTCAGCAGAACTACATGGGCATGTTAACATATTAAAATTACTGACGGGGAAAGGAAAGTGAAAGCAAAAAAAATCTTCTCCTCAACACTGGTCCATGTTTACTGCCTTTCACAAGTAAGTGTATTAGTTATTAGACCGGCACTGCTGATGAACAAGGGTGTGCTCGTGATAAAACATGGTATTTTATTTACTTTATATATAGTCTTTAACAGACCTAAGAGCTGACTAAACTGGTCAAGTTTCGTTTCTGTTCTGTGTATTTCAGTGTTTACAGCGAGACAGACTGGGTAAGTTGACAATTATTTGCCATAAATTTAGCATAAATATCTCAACTGAGTTGAATTTAGTCTGTTGCTTTTCCTTTCTCATGTTCCCGTCTTACATGTTCTAGATCATAATTAGATTAAGAGTACACGTCATTACGTCACCGAGCCACGACGTTAGACGTCACTCCAAAATTTCACATATCAAGTTGGTCTTCGTTATGGGACTGTATACAGTTTTGGGTGTTTTTATTAAATTTTTTACGAACGCTTTAAGTGCAGATAATTATTAGTCATGCTGTACGTGCAAATAGACGACTGCGTGAAGCCGTGGGCTGCGTCTCAAATCGCATACTTACCTACTGTATAGTAGCCGAGATACATGTATTTTTCCCCACTA
>JAOUWY010000027.1:5694593-5705482 GCA_025728095.1 Prietella phreatophila
TGTGTGTGAGAAAGAGAGAGGGTGTGTGTGAGAAAGAGAGAGGGTGTGTGTGAGAAAGAGAGAGGGTGTGTGTGAGAAAGAGAGAGGGTGTGTGTGAGAGTGTGAGCTAGAGAGAGAGAGAGTGTGAGAGAACTGGCACCTTTGCTGCTCCTGCATGCTGTGGAGCTGCTCCAGCTTGGTCTTGTGCTCCGCCTCCATCCGACTCAGCATATCTCTGATCACGGCCATGAACGAGTTAAACTGAAACACAGTGACCTGAATGAATCAAAGGGCTTTAAGCAGGTGCAGGTGTGTGTTAGCCGATATTAGCTGCTCCCGTTCTCACCCAGGCCTCCAGAGTTTATTGATGTGTAGAGGATATGTGTGTGCATGTACCTGGTTGAGATTAAGGTTGTTGTCGATACTAAGGGAAACCAGATGAGGCAGACTTTTTCCTGCAAGGTGCTCTTTTGGGATGCCTAGCTTCTTATGGGTAAATGTGCACTTATAGATGCCTGTAAAAACAAACAAGCTCTCACAACCTGCAAACAGATACACGTCTATAAGCCACTCTCGGGGCCAATTTTCCGTGTCACTGTGGTACACCTAATTATTTTCTGCCTTTCAATCCACAATAGTGCGTGCCCTCAAAGCTAACTATTAGTCACAGGGTGCAAATATCCAAGTCAGGATATTCAAATTAATGACCCACACTGCCTAGGACTCATTATGATAAAACCAATTACCCAGAATGCCCATGAGGACAGCAGGCTCACGGGAGGGGATCTGAAGTAAAAATGGCAGGATCTCGTCGATGACAAACCACTTATCTAGATACTCCAGAATCTTCCCGAGACACACCAAGGAGTTCACCCTCACCTAGAAATACAAAGCAAGAAGACGAGGGGAAATGCATGTGGCACATAAAGCAAAACTTTTCATTTTTATACGCACGGAACGAGCGCTCACTGCCAGAGAAGAAGTCTGTAAACAAGCCGATTTGACACGAGGGATAAGTGCGTTCTTCATGGACGGATAGTCAATCAGGTTGGCAAAGGTGGGGATAATATTCAGGCACAACTCCTGCGAACAAAATCCTTTTAAAGCACGGGTTTTGAACAGTACGTTTTAAGCACACTGCTTATTTAGAGCATGTAACATCAATAATACGCTATTTTCAGCAAGCATGCACACTGCTCACGGCGTGGCTACCTGGATTTGAGTAGACGGAGCTTCTAGTGCTCTGTACACCATAGGGAGCACGCTGTTCTTGATGTCCTCAGATGGCGTCTTGGTCAGAAGAAGGTCCATCTTTTGTAAGAATATTAGCAGAATCTGAGCATGTAAAAAGAGAGCAGCAGGAAAAAGGCGAATGAGAGAGACAGAACTCAAACACGGTCCACACCAAAATAGACTGGAAGGCTAGATTTATACCACAGCGCTGCAGCATTCTCAAATCTGACCGTTGAAAAGGTGTCGAATCATTTTCTATAACAGACCCAGCTCTGACGGTAGCGCCGGCTGCAAGGCAGATCACACGGACTTGTAAGGCAGGCGCGCCCCATGATGAACGGGTTTTAAAAAAGTCTTGCTATATAACAAAGAAATATGTTTAACCACTCATATGGTGAAGCTTTCTGTAAGGAGATGTTCGGTTTAGATTTGTGGATGGAGTCTCCAGTGGCAGCACTGTGTAACAGTTTTCCAACAGGAAAATCAACAAGCTAAAAAATTTTTTTGCCTTATAACTCCCAATATTTCACAAATTTTTTGAACGCAAAATCAAGCAAGCGCCGCAATATCTGGAGAAGCTTGCAAGTTTTTCCAAACCTCCACAGTGGGTCGAACACGAGTACAGCTAAAACGTCTCATGTACCAACAAACGTCACGGTGAAAGACCGCGCAAAACAATTTAGCACAGTTGCAAGTTTGCCGATTCAAGTAGTTCTCCACAAAAAAAAAAGCACAAAATCAAATTGTGAAAAGATCTGCAGCAAAAATTAATAATCAAAAAATAAAACCCTCTTGGTTATTAAATTCAAAAGAGAGGGGGGGAAAAAAGGAAGGTTGGTGAGGAAATCGTATAGCTGCCATAAAATGAGAGGGAACTATACATGGTTAAAAAAAAAGAAAAGAAAAAAAAAAGTATGCTTTGTCATTCAGAAATCAATGAAAAACGGAAATCAGTGGCACCCTTGCTGTGGTATAAAAGTAATAAAACATGTCAGGACATGCTGTTATAGAAAAATGATCCACTTCAGGGAGGTAACAGGGTATTACACCACCCTGTTATTTGTAGTCCTGTAAGCACACACCCCTCATGTTTTCATTCCTTATGGAAGAGGAAACTGACAATTCAGAGGAAGCAGAGCCAATGCACAATTTGATATTTATTACACTGTCTTTATTGTTGAACCTTTCGATCTTTTGTTTAAAAAAATTCACAAAAATACTCTCTTTTGATAGCTCATGGATATCAAACGATTGCAAACAACACAGGTTTACTTAACAAAAAATAAAAAGAATGAATTCAAATGAGAAAAATAGATAGTTGTTGAGCTTCACAAAATGGGAAGTGGCTATAAGAAAATAGCACAAGCATTGAAAATGCCCACTTTCACCATCAGGGTAATAATTAAGAAGTTCCTGTCCGCTGGAAATGTTCTGGAATTGGACGCGTGTCTATATCATCTCAATGCACTGTGGGGATGGTTCGAGTAGCCAAAAAATCTCCAAGGATCATAGCTGGAGAATTGCAGAAGTTAGTTGTATCTTTGGGTCAGAAAGTCTCCAAAACTACAATCCAAAGTCACCTACATCACCACAAATTGTTCGGAAGGGTTTCAAGAAAAAAAGCCTCTACTCTCATCCAAAAACAAACTCAAGCGTCTTACTTTTATCATATTGGGGCTGTTTTTCTGCCAGAGGATCTGGGCATTTTGTTAGGATACAAGGCATCATGGACTCAAATATCAACAGATATTAAAAGAAAACCTGACTGCCTCTGCCAGAAAGTTTCAAATGAACCACTGTTAGAACTTCCAGCATGACCATCAAAGTCTCCTGACCTGAAACCCATAGGAAACCTGTGGGGTGAACTGAAGAGCTGGTCCACCAGTGTGGACCTCGAAATCTGAAGGATCTGGAGAGATTCTATATGGAGCAATGGTCTCAGATCCGATGCCATGTATTCTCCAACCTCATCAGGCATTATAGGAGAAGACTCAGAGCTGTTATCTTGGCAAAGGGAGGTAGCACAAAGTAATGGCTAAAAGGGTGCCAATTTTTATCTGTATTGTTATAAACCTGTGTTTTGCTTGCATTCGTTTGATATCCATGAGAGCAGAGTATTATTGTGAATATTTTAAACAAAATATCAAAAGGTTAAACAATAAAGACACTCTTTCCACAGTCTTCTTTGCTCATCTTTCCCAAGACTGCCAATATTAGTGGATCTTGGTTAAGAAACAGAAAGTTTGTATGTCTTACTTACCAAATTAAAAAGTTAAGGATTACTAAAGTATCACAACTGAATAACTTTCAAACAGCAAACTTAATAAAAACATTTCACAGTGCAGCCTATGAGGCATTCCTTTCTGAATAATTATGTATCAGTTCTGCGTGTTTTTTTTAGTGATAATTGCACAGCATAATTGATTATTTTCTACCACTTTCCAGATTTGCATCTACGTTAGTGCTGTCTCAATATAAGAAAGTAATGAAATAATGTCCAATGAGTTTTTCCAATGACCATGGTATAAAGTAAGAATATCTAACTAAGTCACCTAATGTTAGAACAGATTACTACAACATATTCACTACTAACTTCTACATAACAACAAACAAATAAAAAAAGTGAGTGATAAATAATTCATTCGATAATTAGTGCTGGAACTACAGGAACTATAGGACAAAAACACCAGATGATGCAACCATGACATATGAACAAATCACAACACGCTGAACGACAGGTTGTAAAGACCACTCACCATGTTGCTGGCCTGAGAGCATGAAGGAAGGAAAGGAATATAAGAAAAGAGGTTCAGGAGAAAAAGTGACGACACTTATCCATTGAGGAAAGAATAGGCCAGCTGGAACACTACAGTAACCACCACTACTCACTAATGTGGAGCCATGAAATTAATTTAACAGTGACACACGTGGGACTCATCCATCTCGTGTGTACGTGTGCGTATCCTCACTCGCACGCCCAAGGAAACACTCTGAAACGAACGTTGTGCTTATGGACAAAATCGGTTAAAGTTTTGCGTAAGCTTCTTTTGATGTCGCAAAACTGAAAGTCTGAGACAGAAAGCTGGGACAAGCAACGTTTATTAGAATTTACACAAATGCGGAAGTTTCTCAGACGAGAGTCTGATTCGGTCGGTTTCTGAGCGGCGGTTTAACCGATTTCGATCTTGTTCTTTTGTTAAACCTTTGCTGGATGTTCAATGGAACAGTGGAGTTTGGCATTGTAACAACTCAATGTAATAACGCATTGTGTAATAACTGCACATAATGTAATACATTATTAATTTTATATAATGTTCCTTAAGTAATCATTTTCTCAAAACGTAATAATCTTGAGTTCATAAATGTAATAACGAGATTCTTCATTAGGAGAAAGTTACTACATTATAAACTAACCAAAAACACGATGTTGTAATAATTATAATACAGGCTATATGTTGTACAGTGTTATTGCACACTGTCATTTATCACTATCTTTTCATTGTCAGATATAGTAATTGAAGAAATATGAAGTAATGTACAGTAATAATAATAATAGCATGAATATTTAAATCTGGTGCATTTCCTATGTAGAATAGGACTAGATTTGGATTCAGAAAAAGTACTGTAATGGAATACCAACGCATTTATGTCTCAAAAAGGCATAATGTGATAAATTTCTCATAATGTAAAAATCGTTATTACATTATGTGCTCAAGACTTAATTACAATTACATTACACTAATAATGTAATACTTATTACACCATGTGCGGTTATGACATCATGAGTCGATATAGGCATCAGAGAATTATTTAGAATATTTTACACTATAAGGAATCACTCAATGCACCCCGTTACCAACAAGGTACTTTTTCCTCAGGCCGTGTCCCAAATGCCACAGCGTAAAAATCCGCTTGGTCGTTCTCAAAGTTCAATGAAGTGATCGATGATGTAAAAGTGAGCATTTTGGACAGTGCTCAAGACTTTTCAAGGCATTTCATTCCAGTTTTGTTCAGCGCTCAATGATACTGACAAAAATTACAATCATTACATGAACGCTTGTGCTCACATGCAGTGCAATGGCCAAGATAATTCTAACATTAAGTTGCTTATCATTTAGGCAATCCCACCAAAACAAACAAAAAAACTGCAAAAGATCACAGTGACGAAGTGATCTAATGTGGCAGCATCAGCTCATTGCTCACAGTAACGTGACATAAAACTAAACATATAATAAGTCATTTATTACTTTAATGCGTGTGGGTATGTGTTCTTGGATACAGCATGTACCTGAATGGGTTCTTGCTGTTTGAACACTGGGGTGAGGTCTGGTAGGATCAGACGCACATACTCTTCCTTGGTGCACTCTTCTGCTATGAGCAGCACGTTGGGCAACACAAACGGCACCATGTCTGGATTCACAAACTCAGAGGTGAGGGCTGGAAGGATCCGGTACACTACCACTCTCTGCATAAAAGAACAACAACACTCAAACACAAACTGCTACCAGTCATGGCAACCACAAATGAATGGTATATGCACAGGTCACATGGCTCAAATATGTCCCTCGGCACATTTAAACCGTATACGGTGCTTACGGCTTCAGAGCCATCTCTTAACAATTAACAACTACACACCCAAGTCCTGACTGATTATGGCTATTTATATTTAGTACTGCTGAGTCAGATGGAGACAAGATAGGGATGTTCAAATGCAGGTGAGAGAAATATCAAGGGACAGTGGTCACAGATCACATGGGCATTATTCCTTGCCTTGGGCAGCTTGGGAAGGATTTTGGGAAGGCCTTTGTAGAACTGGGACTTCTGTAAATTGTCTCTCTGGAACAATGAGTCGAAATACTGCAGCGTCACCGCGCCCACATCGTCAAAGAATGGGATCTGAGAGAAAAGAAAGCACACACAAACAGCTTATATCCGTCTGGTCGTGATGTGATGCAATGCTTTACTCATGTTACATAAGTCTTGGTTAAATTAGGCATATCGGATTTCAGCTGTAATGTGCAATTTCCTTTTCCAATGCGCCGGGTTCTACTCTTGAGCTTCATCAAGCTCTTAACGAGCTGGATTAGACGTGCTGCAGCGGAGCAGGATCTCACCTTCGTCACCTGGTCTGCGTCTGGTCTCACATTGGCTGTGACGCTCAGCAGCATCTTCACATGCTCTCGCACTTCCTCCGGGATCTTATTCAGTACTCCGGGACTCAGACGACTCAACTGAAGGAGAGGAAGGAAGAGGGCTCGGCTCCAGTTAAAAATGATCTTATCGATTTACATGTGGGGCTCTGCTTATGTCCAAATGCTATTTACTCTAAATAGAAATGAGGCGTTTCCACAGTACTAGGTTTTATTTTCATTAAACAAAAAACAAATTTTGGAACCAGGGCGAGCCAAGGAGGAATTACAAGGCGAGCATGGAATGCACTCTGGGAGACAAATACGTCTGCATAAACGCCTGTGATACTAAACCCTTCTGACCCATCTTCCTTCTAGTGCGTTTTTTTTTAAGCTACTTGACATATTCTTGTCCATTTTTATAGATAAGTGAGTCATATGACGTCAGAAACTCAAACAAACTGAGATCCTGAACCACGCAACCCAATCTGGATGAATGTAATGACTTAGCCATATAGTTTTTGCAAAATGCTACCTGTCAGCTTCCTTTAAAGTGCTAAACTGAAGACTTCAGACATGAAACATGTTGACTCATTGAATACATTTGTGGAAAAGGGAAAAAAAATAAATCACGCCTCGTTTTACACCAAGCACTTTAGCCTCACCTGGTCTAGTTGCCTGCTGAAACTCTTATAAATATCCTGCTTATTGACCTTGAACACCGGCTTCCCCTCATTGAAGACTGCATGCATGACCACGCCAAGTGAGTACATGTCAGAGGCAGAGTCACAGCTGACAGACAGGATGTACTCCGGAGCCACGTATTCCGGATTAGGCAGGCAGAGAGGGGGCAGATTGGGGTCCCACTCTTTACATACGTATTTGGGCTGACACAAAAGCAAACACATTTACACACATAAAAACGTATATATTTGATTTGATCTACATTCAACACCATTACATTATATCCTATATAGTGAGACGGGTTAAAGATGGAAGGTGGCAACAACAAAACCGAAAACCTTGATTGTTATGGATTTTGAATTTATCTGACAGCCCCATACACATTTACATAACCAGTCAGGTTGTTACTTCTAGATCCACAGATATTATATGCAGTGTTTCTGACCTCTGCATCTGACGGGTTGCTGGAAGAGATGCTGAAATCGAAGCCCATGATTTTCCAAGAGCCACTCTTATTCAGGATGACGTTCTCTAGACACAGGTTACCATGCACCATTTTCACCCCGTTGTGCAGGAACGATAATCCCTCAGAAATCTGGGTAGAGGAGACACAGGACAGTTTTTGTCAACAATATTCAGCAATTTTCAGGTCTTCCGATCCTTGTCCCTCAAAGAAATATCCACAGGCCGTGGATCATAACATGCTAGCAAAGCTAGCCAGGTCAGTCGACACAAATACCGTTAAGAATGATCTTACTTTTGGATTATGAACCATTCGATCGCTGTGCAACAAAAGGTCCTATTGTGCATGATTTGCTTTCAGACCGCAAGTTTGACATTCTCTCCGACTTGGACGTGGCAACAAAGCAATGCCTTCACTCAAATGAATCAATCGGCTAACCCATGTTTGCACCTGGGAACCCAGTGCCTCGGGCCACGAATGAGAAGAGGAAAGTCATATCTCTTCCGGAATATACTTCACTTGAGTCTATTGCTCTGCAGATTAATGGGTCAATTCTTACGATTATTGCTACGATGCTTCATTACAACGTTGGACTTCAAACGATTCTAGATGTCGGAGCTCCACTGGAAACCAGGTCCGTTTCATTTATCGACTCCAAAACTACAGCGGTTAAAAGTCAAAAGGTCAATATCTGGAGCGCTTATAAGTCAGGACTGGACTTATGGTACATAAAGAGCTGCATTCTGAACATATGCAAAATTAAAAAGGTAGCTCTTTCCACTTGTGGGATCGTATCAAGTTTAAAATCCTTGTTCTTACCTACAAAGCACTCAATCAACCCTACTTACTTATGACATCCTACTTGTACTTTAAGGTCATCTTCACTCACTCGCTTCCCCTCGAACTCGCACTACTTCTATGGAATCTCAAGCCTTTAGTCATCCAGCTCCTGATTTATGGAACTTGTTGCCACAGGATGTATGACACAGTGAAAGTCTTCTTGTATTAAAATCTCGTCTTAAGACCTATCTTATTAGGCAGGCTTTTTACAAGCCTGTTTGACTGGTCGCTTGAATTAAATGTGGTTTAATCCAAACTTCAGTAACTTAAAAACAAGTGTGCTTATGAATAAACTTAATGTATTCAGTCGGTGTAAAATGCAGAAATAGAAATGTCTATAGCGCTACCAAATAAATAAAATATTGCACACATGTAGGTAATTTCCATTAATTTCCATAACTATACTATTTAACAGTTAAAAGGGTCTGTGAGAACCCATACGCTAGGTGGCATTCACTTTTTTTTTTTTATTCCAAACTTAAACTGTAACTGCTCCTTATAAATGTTCTTATAACAGTACATGAGTAATATGCGTCTCATCTATAACATTAGCATCAATAAAGGACTTTGAAAGATATCAACAGAATCCAAAGCATCTTTCCAGGGTCCTCAGCAGGGAGAACCACCTTCCACGCTATTCACAACACCCACTGAGACGTGGAAGAGTACCATCACCAGATCAGTGGAAACACAGTTATGTAGATTTACTCAGTAGTCATGTGCACTGAGATACTAACCCAGTGTGTTATCTATTCAGAAGACCCTGTGAACGAGAGTGTGATAACACATTCTTGAACAGGAGCGGTTTCAGACTTGGACCCAGTACTGATTCTAGGATAATTGCTTTTATATCAGTGCATGTTCGTGTGTCACAGAGGTGATTACTTACCTACCACGGTTTTATACATCTTATCTGCTGTGCATGAAATCGTTAATTAACAGACAAGAGCTGCACTCTATTACTGTTCTTATTAATGCATTCGTAATTCAATTTGTGTTTTTACTCAACAAACATTAATGATTCACATGAAGACTATCTGTAAAAGCTTGGTCTCGACTCCACACATCCAGAAGGCATTCTGTATCAGACCACAAAGCCTACCTTGCTGTTGTGAATAAAGTACATTAGACAACCCATCACGTTATTCAACGGCGAACCACACGATGTGGCCTGTAGAGCGGTCTATAAGATGGCAGACAAGAATCGCATCCAAACACAAACAAGCATTCTGGACCAGAAATCAGTTTTCCAAATGGCCACTGCTTAACCCAATGCTTTTTCATGCATTTATCATTTTCTGCATATCTTCTGGTTTATTTTGTACAAGTAGGAAATAAAAAAAAAATTTTTTTTTTTAAAAAGTGGACTATAGCGCCTCATCGGAGGATTCTCAAAATTTGATACATTTTTCAATATTTAGCCAAAACTACTTCGTGAAAAAAATGTAACACTATCTTACATAAGTTAACATTTATTTTCTGTCTTTTAAACATATACACACATACACACACACACACTATATGATACTTTCCACCATTGTGCATTGTTGCCATATGGTAACAATTTACACACACCCAACACCCCCCCTAAAAAATTTCACATAGTTCATGTAATAAAAATCCATTTAAAAAAAATATGTAAATGTAATAATTCATGCAGCACAGTGTTAAAGAATGAAGAAGGAATGCGAGAATATGTGGATTTCTCCTTCACTGTTGTCTCACCTGTAGTAAGCCATACTTTGTCTCCACGTCGAAGAGTTTGTGCTCTTTGATGTCTGTGGGAACAGGACTGGGCAGATTGTCCCACTGGCCCAGCACATTAGCCAAGCTAGCAAACACAGGCTCTGTGCAGAACGCCAGACAGTCTCTGGAAACAAACAAAAAAAAGGCATAAAGATATAAAGCGAGGGAGATTTGAGTACGATTAACAGTAACACCTGGTGGACTCACCCATTCATCCTATAAATCCATGTACACAGTATACGAATTTCAACAGCTCAGAATCACGGCCACGCTACGTGACATTAATCGCTTGTGATCAGTTGTTTGGTGGACGTAGCGGCATGAGCACTGCACATGTCTACTATGTGGCGGAACCATTGTTTAGAGTGATGCAAGCAGCGAGGTTTGTCTGTTCTGCAAAGAGAACCTGGCAAATGCTGCTTACATTCTGCCCTTGTCCTCTCACACAAAAACAGATGGATAACAGATCTGCTGCACGTGACAGGAGACCGATCCGATTTCTTCCCGGGCTCTCACTGGCTGCTGTCTCGTTGCTTTACTTGCAACTACCGGTAGTCTCAGAGGGGTTCACGCTGTGCGATACATCTCTGAGAATATAATACGAGTCCCAAAATCCACTGGCAAAGTGGAAAATCGGAGGCTAAAATCGTGTACTATGCACTAGATATGGTTTGTACAGGGTGAATATGAGGAGATGAACATCTCTGTTCCTGTGACGACACGATGAGTAGTTGGACACAGATGCAGATCAAGACTCTTTATTTAAAGCAATCGCAAACTTAAAGCATACGGAGCATATGTAGCATATCCGTGCT